>BRXX01000057.1:32394-61651 GCA_030267905.1 Triparma verrucosa | reverse complement strand
CCCTAACCCTAACCCTAACCCTAACCCTAACCCTAACCCTAACCCTAACCCTAACCCTAACCCTAACCCTGTAATAGTAGTGGAGATCAACAGGAGCGCGCGCACACACACACACACACACACACACAAACACAAACATGGGGAGGGTTGGGGGGAGGGATAAGGGTCGGGGTTTTGTGGGGGGGGTGGGTGGGTGAGGGGTTACATACATCACTGAACACATTTTCTCTCAAAATGTGTCTGCTTTAAAAATTGACTTTTCCCAACCCTAATGGCTTCTTCGCGCTCTGCTTCCAACTTGTAGGAAGCGTGCTGCGGCCCTTTAAAATTTTCTCCCACCATCCCCATCCCCCATCACTCCACTCCACTCCACTCCACTCCACTCCAATCGCCCTGTTCCCTGCTTTAATTATTACATGATGCTGCAACCAGCACTGCATCCAACTAAGGCTGGGGGGGCGAATAAGTCAACGATGAAAACGGTTATGTCGTCCTTTCCAGCACCGGTGTTGTACCTGCGCTCTTTGGTGATGAGGGCGATCTTTCTCGCAGTTGTGGCCTCGTCGCTTCCAGTTGATATCCTCTTTGCAACCTGTATGCTAGAGAGGACGTCCCAGACTCCATCGGAGCACATGCAGACCCTGGTGAATTCGCCAGCTTTGATGGTGAGTTTTTTTATCTCCGGGGATTTGATGCAGCTCCTGGCGGCGTCGGCATCTCCCAGACTTCTCGTGACAGCTGCGAAGAGGTGTTAGAGAATAGAAAACAAAAAACGGGCAAATATTTGCTCACCTAAGCTCGTTCCGTTCTCTCCCGAGAACAAACACCAGGGTCCTCTCTGCTCCCCACTATCGGTAATTCTTTGCGCAATGAAGCTTCCCCTCCTTGCATCCATGGGATGGGGCTTCTGGTTTGAGGGTTCTTTGCCCAATTGGGGCGTCTGCGGCGGCGGATCCTGTGGGTTGCTCTCGAGTGTCGCACTGGGTCTGCGATAGTTCTTCCCGCCCTTGACTGTGACATCCTCCAGATCGCTGTTGTCGCTCTCTGCCTTTGCCTTCATCAACTGCTTGTAAACTCCGCCGCCCTTGGTCGTGACGTCTTCGGACTCTTGCCTGTTCCCTCCTTCGACCTTTTCTTTCCGCTTGTTGGTGCCAGGGGGGGTAACGGGCGCCGCCGCTCCCAATTCGAGGGGCGGCGGGGTGCTAGGGGGGGCGTCGTTGGGACCCTGCTGAGGGGTCAACACCATGACACTGTTGTTGGTGGCAGCCAAAACTCGAGCCTGGACGCGCGTGCGTGATTGTGATTGAGATGTTAGTTATTGCGAAGTCGTCGTTGTTTTTTTCTCCGCTCACCTTCTCCTCCGGGTTCTTAAGATTGTGGTCTACGGATTCCACGACGAGCTTATTCTTCTGCGAGGAAGATTGGGGCGTTGGAGGGTTAAAAGTGGCGACTAGTGGTGCGTGAGCAGTTTCGCTCCGTTTGGGGGGTCCATCCTCACCTGGCAAATGATGCCCCTGCTGTCGCCCACCCAGGCCAAGTGGAGATCGACGTTGCTGCTTTCGAGGTCTTCATTTTTTTGGGGTTTTGGTCGTAAAAGGTTAGTTAGTGTGAGGTGAGGTGAGGTTTGGGTGAGGAAGGCTGAGAGTTTTCAGAAAAGGGCTCACCTCTCTGCAAGAAGATGCAGGTGCAGGTCGTCCCGCTGTTGTCCTTGGCTTCATTCGCCCTGTCTGCTGCCTCCTTGAAGAGCTCGAATATGTCGCTCTGAATGAAGGTTTTGTCCTTACTGTACATCTCGACAGCGCGCTGCAAGTTGGGAGGGAGAGGGGCGGGGGGGGTGCGGGGAGGGTGGGGGATGGATGCGGGGAGTGGGGGGGTTGGATTTGGCTCTAGGTCGTATAAATACGCAGGTACGCAGTTACGCAGGTACGCAGTTGTCAGGGTCGTCGGTAGGCCCTCCCCCCGCCCTCTCCTCACCTTCATCATGAACTCCTGAACTATCACAGCAGCGTGCGAGCCCCCATGCCCATCAAGGACCACATAGCACTCGAAGTTGCCGTCGTCCGACTTTGCGTGGGCATGGAAGTCCTGCGGGGTGCAACAAGAACAGAAATTTAGGGACGCGGATTAGCTTTGATGCTCGATATCCCCTTTGAACCAACAGGTGCCCTCGCACCCTGCCCTCCCCCTGACCTTACTGCTTACAAATGCAATATTAGCTTGCGATCAGACTCACCTCATCCTTGTGCGAGGGGCAGTTGGAACAGGCGTAGCTAGTGAGCGACGTTCGGCCCTTGGTGGGCGTTTCAGTGACTCCGTTGGTCATATGTGATGCAAGTTCTCGTGAGGTGGACCGAGGGTTTGTCAGCAAATTACTTTGAGGGCACTGGGGTCGCGAACGGGCGTTCAAAAACAGAGGGTGGGTGAATTTATCAGAAGAGGGCAGGGATAACCAGGTAGGTGACGGCGAGGCTTTCTTCTTCTGTTGCTTTGAGGTTGCTAATATTAGTTTGTCATTGCTTTGGAATTGCCCCTTGCGTTTTTAGGCTGCTCTTCAGAAGCTCTGCTCTGCTGCTTGCCTGAAACCTTGCGGGGGGAGGCTGGATATTGTTCACAAAAGAGCCCCCTCGACCTCCTGCTGCTGACCGCGCAACGGAACTCGTCTCATTTCGCGTAACATATCGAATTGAAATGGCAGAGAGTTCGGATGGAGATGCCGCAGAATCAATGTCCAGCCCCCTCCTGTCGAGTCGGATGTCGAGTCGGATGTCGAGCTTGGTGCGGAACGTGTCGTTTTCGCGGTCGCCTGTGACTCTGACGTTCCTTGGGCTGGTCGACGACGCCCTGATAGGCACCATGGTGGCCGTCTCGTGGAGCTACATCTTGGTGCAGCAGATAGACCCTGAGGGGGACTGTCCGTCAGTGGCGACTGGCGTGGCGGACAAGTGCAGGCTGCTGGTGTTCGCCCTCTTCCTCAACACTGTCCTGGGCGCCTTTTACCTGCCCCTCGCCTCGATTGCGGTGATCAGAGTGGTGGCGAGGAGGACGAGGAAGCTCCTCATAAAGCGCTCCTCAGTGCAGCGGGACTCGGCCAAGATGTCGGAGGTGGAGAGGTCGACGCTCTACCAGCGACGAATGGACATCGCCGCGAGAATTCAGCACTTACTGATTACGGCGGCATCTTACAGCTGGTCTGTGTCTGCCTCCTGCACCGTCTTTTATTTGCTGGGACAGATTTTGTCGGAGGCGAGCAACGGCAAGTTGAGCTCGCCCACTAGGCCCGGCGTAAGAGGGGGGGGGCTTTTCCCGTCGCCGGCAGATGGTGGCGATGCTGATTATGGCCACTGCTCTCCGCAAGCAGTCTCTGAAGATCTCGCCATGGTGTCTGGCCAGATTGTCGCAGTTTCTCTTTTAACGAATTGCCTGTGCGTGGGCGTGATGTTGATGGCCTGCCGGATGCTGCGGAGCCCGCCGACGTCTCCGTTCAGGACAGAGGTGCTTCTGCTACTGAGCCGCTTCCTCTACAGCGCCCTGGCGACTTCTTTGGTTGCGATTCCGTCCCTCTTCCTATTCCCTTGCTACGAGCTGTCCCTGGGGACGGACGCTGAGCAGCTTCTGTGGGCCTTTGTTCGGGCCCTGTTCCTGTTTTTCGGCGGCTACTTCTTGTCGCGGGTTTTGGCCAAGGGGAGGGACGAGAAGGACACGGGTAACGCCCTCATCCTGGTGCTGGCGACGTCGTTCGTGCGATGCCTGCGTTTCATGCTTATATCCGCCCTCGCCGTTGTGAGCTGCCTGGGCGTCCACGACTTTGTGTCGACGCTGATATCCTCGTCCTGGGTTGGGCTCTCTGACAACGGTCAGATCATAGCTTGGTTTTGCTATGCTCTTGTTGTTGTTGGCTTCTCTGCCTGGCGGCAGCACAAGAGGGGGGTTGGGAAGGAGGTGGAGAGGGCGCTAGGGGGTGACCTTGAAAATGACCTTGAGGGGGACCTGGGGCCGGAGGAGCATGCTGCGAGCGGAGACAGATTCTGGGACCTATTCGAGGCCTGGCTGGCCTGCTTCGCCTTCTGGGTGCCGTGGCAGGAGATTCTGAACGCCGTCTACACGTCGCTGCCGGACAAGATGTCGGGAAAGTACATCGACGGGGAGAGGTGAGCTGAGCAGAGCACGAAGCAGCGAGGAGCGAAGTGACGATATTTCAAACAAATGATCTTCCAAACAAATCCGCTAACACCACTGCGACTTGCTTCGCTTCTCTCTACTGCAGTTCGGGGGTAGTTGATCATCTTTTGCGGTTCTTCTTCCAAGTGTGTGTGTGTGTAGGAATGACCGTGCTTTGCGCCTGTTTGAGCCTTTTTATCCGACCAACATGACCACCAACGCGACCAACACCACAATCAACATTTTAATATTACTATCGAAGACCATTCTCGTTGTTTTTTCTTTAAAATTAAAATAAGATTTATGTTGTTACCTTCTGCTTGAATATCTGCCTACCATCGTCAAGCTCCAGGTCAACCAAGACCGAACCGTCGTCAGCAGCATATGTTGCCATCACCACCCCGTTCTCCTGCTTCCCCTCAACCTCCAGCTCAATGTAGGCCCCGACCCCAAAGTCGTCCGACAGGGATGGGGATTTCTTCTGCTTGTTTCTCGAAGACTTTCCCCGTGGCAGCGTGTTTTGTGACTGCGACTGCAGAGGAGACTCAGGGGGCTCGTACTCCTCCGTATCCATTGTCATTGTAGGCGGGGATGGTGTGGGGTTCAGGTTCTGGCGCTTCCGCTGCGACAAGCGGAGCGACAAGTCAGAATTAAAGTGCCGTGCAGAATTGCCATATACTACTACTGTCTACTCAGTACTCACCTTCGGGGACAGCTCCTTCGGACCGGCCTGCTCCTGCTTCCGCTTGTTCGCCTGCTTACGCTTCTCCCTCTGCTGCATATCCCGCTTCTGCTGCTCCCGCTTCTGCTCCATCTGCTTCGCCACCAGCTTGTCCACGGCCTCCTGCGCCTTAGTGTGGTCAGCGTCAACGTCCACGCCGCTAAGATCCGAAGACTGCTTCTTGAGGTTTTGAGGAGCAGCCTTCACCTCCTTCAAGGTCTTGGCCTCCTCCGCGAGCGACTTCGTGTGCAGCGTTTGGAGCACCTTCAGCTGGTTGGCGCGGAACGCGTTGAGCGCTTGCTTGATGAGGCTCATTTGGTTGTGGACGTTGAGGAGGAGGAGGACAGATTGGGTTCAGGAAATGTGTGTAGGTCAATTTCTTGTATTCCAAGACGTTTAAAAAAACTAGGTTACGGAGGCTCGGGAGGAATATAGAAAAAAAGATTAGCGTAGCCGCGTAATAGTCCACACAATGACGTGGAAATTTGGAGCTTTTCGATTTGGAGATGATTTAAACGTTTTATGGATAGATTTTGGTCATAATATTCTCCAATATGATAACAAAAAAGACAAAAAAATGCTTAGAAAATTATTTTTTGAGAAAAAATTAAAATCATTTCTTTGTCCTTTTAAATAGCAAATTCTTTCTCTAAGAGATCTTAAAGTGAAGAATATGATCAAATTTAAGAAAAAAAATATTTTTTAAAAATCAAAAAAGAAGGCCTTTTCTTAAAATTCTACTACATTTTTAAGCTATATAAGGCCTTTGAAAAAATAATATGACCATAATCGACCACTAAAATTCCTTTGACGTGAGATAAAATTCTCTGGAAAATGTCCACCTCTCACCTTGAATTATCTGCGCTGTGAACCTCCGCTGCGGCTGCTCCTGCTGTGAAATATCCATTGACTCTTAACCTTTTAGCTGCAACCAATTTTCAGATACTGATAGACGTTCTTTCAGCCGTCACCAACAAACATTTGTCTCCGTGCTCCACTCGAAAAACATGTCCGCCAGTGCCCCCTACCCTCCCCCGCTCCCCAACCCGCCCACCGATGGAATAACGTCCCTCACCTTCAGTCACTTTGACGACGAGGCGGACACTAACGTGCTCTTGTCTTCCTCGTGGGACGGAACTCTGCGCCTCTATAAAAAGTCTCCTGAGGCGACTGGATTCGAGAGCACCTCTGTGCAGAAGGCCGCCGAGAACGTGCCGCTGCTCTCTGCGTGCTTCGGGCACTCCCTCCGGTACTGCTATGGCGGGGGTCTCGACGGCGTTCTCTATCAGGTTGATATGGAGCGTGGCGAGACACAGGTAAAGAAGAGACACTAAATGTCCCCTTCTCCACAACACAACACAATACTCACCCCTCGCCTCCCCTCGCCTCGTAAAAAAAATAGACGGTGGGCCGCCACGACAAGGGCATATCTGCACTCTGTACCTCCTCCACTGAGTCCTCCCCCCCCTCATCCTCCCCCTTCTTCGGGTGCATGGCGTCTGGCAGCTGGGACGGCACCCTCAAGTTGTGGTCGACCAAGTCTCCCTCCACTCCTTCTTCCGGTTCCATCTTCGAGACGTCAGTCGGCGGCAAGGTGTTTGGAATGAATTGGGTGGAGAACACCCTCCTCATCGCGACCTCCGGTCGTAAGGTGCACCTGTACGACGTTCGCAAGTCAGGCGAGGCCTTTGCTGCTGTTTCGACCCAGCAGCGTGAGTCGACTCTGAAATACCAGGTGAGATGTACCCACACTTAGTACAATACCACTGCCAATCTATGCAATCTAACTCGTCGCTTCGCTCCTCGCGCAGACCCGATCTTGCGCCCTCTTCCCCAACTCCGAGGGCTTCGCCCTTGGAAGCATCGAGGGCAGAGTTGCCATTGAGTACGTGGAGGAGAACGACATCACCGCCGCGCAGGGGAAGAAGAAGTACGCGTTCAAATGCCACCGCGTCGACGACACTGTCTACCCCGTGAACGCTGTGGCCTTCCATCCCCGGTTCGGCACCTTTGCTACTGGAGGTTGCGATGGCTCAGTCGTGATGTGGGATGCGAAGCACAAGAAGCGTCTTGTCGCCTTGCCCCGCCTTGAAACCTCCATTTCTGCGCTTGCCTTTTCCAAGGGTCCGTCTGGAGGTAGCCTGCTTGCTGTTGCCCAAAGTTACACCTTCGAGGAGGGCGAGAAGGTGAACTTCGCACAACACCCTGCTCCCTACCCCCCCCCACACGCTAACCCCCCATCCCCCCCTCTCGCAGGATCACCCCGACGACCAGATCTACGTCCGAACTATGTTGGACCACGAGGTCAAATCGAGCAAATAAAAAAATCACGGCACCCCGCCCTTCGTTTACAATTCAAACTCTAAAATTCTCCCAACCTCCCTCCCCTCCTCCCCCCCGCCACCCCGCCCCACCAACTTCAACCCCCTTTTACTTGCACTTCTCCAAAGCCCTCTCTACTCCTAGCTCTTCATATTCAGCCTTGCTAATCCAGAACTCCTCCCTCGCCTTCATGACGTCAGCCAGCACACTTCCTCCCAAGAAGACCATGTGCTTCCTCCTCGGGGGGTCCTCAATGCTAAGCTTGAATTTCTTGAGCCTGTCTTTGTCGCCCTTGAGAATGTCCTTGAGATATCTCTCGGTGATCTCTTTTTCGAGCCTGCATGACGATAGATCATATATATATATATATAGGTCATGTGTTAGTTAGCTGCTACAGTACAAATACACATTCGCTACATCATAATTATAATTCTCTTCTCTCACCTACTAGGCAAACCAGGGTACATACTACTTCCGCCACTCAGCACAATGTGCTTGTAGTAGTCCGCGCGACAGTCCATGTCGGCCTCCTGAATCATGTCGAAGACGAGGTCACCCATTCCCTTGCCCTCGCAATCAATGAGACTGGGGTTGAAGAGGGCCTCAGGGGCCTCGAACCTCTCCTGCCCCACCTTAATTACCCGCCCGTCGGGCAAAGTGTAGGGCTCTACAAGCACAGTGGTCTCCTGCGCCAGCCTCCTCTCTGTGTTGATGTCGTGTGCTACGTAGCAAAGCTTCTCCTTGATCTGGCGAACAGTCTCAAAGTCGGCGGTGCGGTTGAAGGCGTACCCGCGGAGCAGCAGCAGTTTGATCAGGTACCTCGTGATGTGCCTTCCCGCCACGTCGAGGCGCTTGATCAAGTGCTGGGGAACAAAGCCGTGGTAAACTGGCACCACGTGTGTGACTCCGTCTCCAGTGTCGCACACCACACCTGTGAGCAACCCTTGCGCGTACAATGTGAGCATGGCCTGTATGGACACGTTGGCAGCTGTGAACCCGTACGTCTCAAACATGTATTCGACGATCTTTTTGCGGTTGGAGAGGGGATTTTGAGGGGGTTCGGTCAGCAGCACTTTGTTCTCTGCGGGGTTGATTTTCATCTGCAGTGTTCGAATTAGGTTTCGTGAGGGGCATGGGTTAGAAAAATACAATGTCACAAAGACAAAGTCATATTCTATTCATTTGTCACTCCACACACAACTTGATTACTACTACTACTACTACTACTACTACTACTACTACTACTACTACTACTACTACTACTACTACTACTACTACTCACCTTCTCCCAAAACGTGTAGTTCCAAAGTTCCTCCATATCCTCCCAGTTCTTGACAATCCCGTTCTCAACAGGGTAACTACATTCCAAGCTGTGCCTGACAGCCGCGGCCTGCGCAGGGAAAGAGACGATAAAAGATAAAAGTAAAATAAAGTAGAAACCAACAGCGCGTTAGAACGTGCTTCCTAAAGCCCCAAGTCCCACGGCTCTCCAGCCCCCAGCCCCCCAGCTCCCCCCAAAGCTCGACCTGAGCCTGCTCACCTCGTCTCCACACATAATGTCCCTAAGCTCAACTCCCTCCGCCACTGCCTCCTCAGCTCGCAGCACAGGGCGTCCTACCATACTAGGGAAGATTGCGCGGGGGAAATTTTCTCCGGCGTAACCGACCTATGTCGCGAAAAGGTTCGCAGCAAATCCAAGTCGACGATTCAGGAGGGGTGAGACAGATAATATCCAAGGGCCATAACAACACTTTACGTAAGGAAATCGTTGACTGTTTTAACAATCCCACATCTTCAACACTTGAGCCAGCAGTCTGTGTATCAATAGCCTCAAATGAATCTAAACAGCAACACTTTGGCCTGCTGTTCCCATCCTTCCCTGAAGGGGAGGATATCCGGCGCCCTTCCCATGGACAATCTTGTGTCTAGACGCCCGTTATCGATCTCACCTTTACGAATCCTGTTCCATTATCGCAAACTACGGATGGTATGGAACCCAAATCGGCCATATTTCGTCTTTAATTGTATATTAAAGCAAGGACAAAGGGATCTCAAAGCCAAGCCAGAGCCCTGCCCCTCCGACAAAAGGCCCTTCTAGCCCAAAACACCCTTAACACTTCACTCGGTCGCCAGGCACACCAGCACCAACTCACGCCCCCAGCCCACACGCCTATCCCCGCCTCTTCTCCGTTCACGTCGTGACAATCATCATAAACATAATAAACAATCAAACCTCCAACTCCTACACCAAACGACCTTGCTCTCCAACACCTGCAATCACTCCCGCTTTTGGAGTCTTCGGCCGCGCTTGGCCCTAACGTCGCCCGCAAGCACCATGCTCAAAGGCCTGCGAGAAAAGGCGAAAGAGAAGGCCGCTGAAGTCAGCAAGAAGGCAGCAGAAGTTGCTCTCGAGCAAGGTAAGGGTAAAATGCTCCTCATCGCTACGCTCAACTCAAAAACACGCCCTTAAACGCGACGGCCTCCCTCACCCTGCGCCATTCTCTCCCTTCACCCCAACTCGCAGGAGAGAAGCATGGCAAGTCTTTCCTTGGCGAGGCTGCAAAGCACATAGTTTTCAATGCCAAGAGAGCTAAGGCGATGGTCTTGGGAGGTGAGACAGACCCCTTTCCCCCTTATCCCCACCCTAAACTCTAACGAAAGATTTCACCCCCTCGTACGCGCCCAATTAGCCGAAGCAAAGGAAGACCCCCCCACACCTCCTCGAAAAGGAGAGAAGAAGAAGAAAAAGGAGGAGCCCCCGCCTGAGGTGAGTTTGAACCCTCTGAGGCAGCGTCCAACCCCGATAAACCAATTCAACGTCAACCAGCCCCATCTCGCTCTAACCGCTTCGCTACCGCTTCGCTCCTGCTCAGGAAAAAATCACCCAGGATGACCTCGTGCAACCTTACGAAGCTGGGGCCAACTTGATTGTGACAATAGTCTCTTGTGCTGGCCTTGCGAAAGCCGACACGTTTGGAAAGTCGGACCCAGTGTGCATCATGGACTTCGACGGGGTCGAAGTGGGAGAAACAGACGTCTGCGACAACACCATGGACCCGGTCTGGTACCCGAACAAGAAATGCACCTTCAAGCTGAAACTGCCCGGCAAGGGTAAGCTTCCAGTCCTGAAGATTAAGTGCTTCGACTCAGACGCCCCTGCCTTTGCGGGCAAGGCCGTTAGCGCTAGTAAAACTGGCGACTTCTTGGGAGAAGTGGTGCTGAAGGGCTTGCACTTGATGCATCCCGACCCGGACGACCTTGAGATGAAGGACATCACGCCG
The DNA here is from genome assembly GCA_030267905.1 of Triparma verrucosa. Classification (NCBI taxonomy): domain Eukaryota; class Bolidophyceae; order Parmales; family Triparmaceae; genus Triparma; species Triparma verrucosa. Next base: position 51,169 of record BRXX01000057.1, on the reverse strand, counting down.
CCAGATATCGCAGGGAATGAGGACAACAGTAAAACCATTTTGGGGAAGGTGTACAAGATGACCCCCGATCTGAGCAAATCGGAGAAGTACAATAAGTTGGTGAAGGGTACTATGTCGGTGTCGATAGATAGATCGTTAGTCGACGCCCAGATGGTGAAGAAGGAGAAGGTGAGCTGGGAATATTATTTATACAACTATTTCCCTCTCCTTAAACGGCTGAAGTGGCATCTAACCCATTCTCCACGCTCGCGCAGGCGAAGCACGACAGGGAAATAAAGCGGCAGGAAGAAAACGAAGCCCTGCTTCACATGGAACCTCCTAGCGTCGTCGTTATGGGAGAGAGGGCAAGGATGGAGGGAGGCCTGTGGGTGCCCAAGCGGTACGCTGAGATTAAGAAGGGAGACGATAGGCACGGCGCAAATTACTTGGAGGGCGGCGTTGAATTGCGGAGTCTCAGAGACCTGTACAAGCTCAGGTAAGGCCAGGCCACGGATTATGCAATCGGCTACCTACCTACTCACTCTGATTCGCTCCTACGCTCGTTCCTACAGCTTCACCAGTTGTAGAGTTATAAGCAGGTTCAAGGAGCCGGAACCCGACAGTGACGAAGACTCCGACGACGACATGGTCATAGAGAGGAAATTGAAGAACAGGGTCAAACTCAGCCTTTACATGACCAAGAAGAAACCGAAGAAAAGAATGGCAGACGTTGAGGAGACGGGAGACTTCGTCTCTTGCGATTCCGCCGACGGTCACATCGACTCCCTCTTGGGGAAGCATGCGAACGCTACTACCTTCGACGTCTCCCTGAAGGATGCCCCCGACGTCGCCGCCTACAAGGGCTGCGTGATTGTCAAGCGCAAGGGAGACCCGCCCCTTACCGACGAGCCCGTCGTCTTTGGCTTCGCAAGGTTTTCACAGGGCGCCAAGGAAATAGCGGGCACCGAACAGGCGCTCGGGATGGGAGGCGCAAAGGACAGAGTGGCGGCGACCGGAGACGTGGGCGGGGGAGTTATGGAAGGGGTGCAGTCTGTGGCGCACTACAGTCGGCTAGCGAAGAACGCCTGGCAGTTCCTTGAACTCACGGAGGAGGTGAGCAACAGCGAGGAGCAACGTTACGTACGGAAGCGTCGGCCATGTACGCCCACCGATATCCTGCACACACACCTTCTCCGCTCGTCGCTTCACTTCTCACTCACTATCATTTCCGCTACATTATTCTAACTCGTCGCTTCGCTCCTCGGCTCGTCGCAGGACGAAATCAAATACAAGCAGTTCAAGAAAGCCTTGGACCTGCTCAACATTATCATATTAGAGGGCAGGGCCTCCCGCCTGTTCGCCGCCAGCGACTTGCCAGACGAGACAGGAAAGCCCGGAGGTTCTCTATCGATGACGGAGTTTGAGGTGGCCCTGATGATGAACGACGCCGTTCCCAAGACTGGCCCTGACCTGACCCCTCTCGACGCGTTTTACATTTTCGACGTCGACGGGTCCGGGGAGATTAACCAGACCGAGTTTCAGGAGTGCGTCCGTGCGTTGGGACAGATGAGGACCGACGACGAGCTGTTGGAGCTTTTTGTCCAAGCGGACAAGGACAAATCCGGAGTTATCGACTACAAGGAGTTCAAACGGATATGGTGTCACAGCCTTGTGGACCCCGTGAAGGCGCTGCTGGAGCTGGGCGTGGAGCCCATGCGAATCTCCAAGGACAGCGTGCTCTCCAAGATGCAGTTCGGCCCCCTTCAGAAGAAGAGGGAGCAGTTCGTTCACTTCATGAACGCGAACAACCTGTTGAAGCAGATCGAGAGGTCGGACAAGAAGATGCTCATCGCGTTCGACACCGTCCAGGAGAAGGTGAAGAAGGTCAGAATTGAGGCCCAGCAAAGGAGGGACGAACGGAAACGCGCCAAGAAGGCCGAGCAGAACATTCACGGCAGGGAGGCCGCGAGGGACGCCGCCTTTCGCGACAAGGAGAAGCGCGCGCAGATCCAGAGAGACCAGCGCGAGCGCGCCAAGCAGAGGCTGCAGGAGAAGCAGATGAAAGAGAAGTTGCTCGCTGAACAGCAGCAGGCCAAGCAGCGCGAGGCCATGTGGATCTCAATGAACAGGAAGGAGAAGGAGGAATTCCGAATCAAGGAGATCCGAAGAAAGGGAGAGGACAAAATGATATTGAAGGACAAGGGCTGGAGGGTTATCCCTCCGGACATGTACGTGTCCGCTGACGCTCAGGCGAAGCTTTCGAATCTCGTTATCTTGGACCTTTCGGGCAACAAGCTGGTGGAGCTCCCCGAGAGCAATTTTCTTTTCAACCTAAATACATTGCGCAGCTTCAACATGAGCCACAACAGGGTGATGAGGATCCCCCCCGAGATTGCAAATTGCGGAAGCCTCCAAATCTGGCTCATTGACAACAACGATATTCGAGAGCTCCCCAAGGAGATTAAGTACATGCACGACATGGTCCACCTCGACGCGAGCAGGAACAAACTGGAAGTGATCCCTGACGAGATCGAAAATATGTACCCGCTCAGGTACTTGATCTTGCACAGCAACAAGCTAAAACACTTGGGCCACGGTATCGGAGAGCTGCAGCAGCTCGAGTTTTGCAACTTGAGCAGCAACAAGCTGAGGGAGCTACCGGAGGAGTTCAGCAACTTGACCTCCATTGAGAAGCTCGACTTGAGCAACAACGCCATCACCCACTTGCCGGATAACATCGGCAACCTGTACAAGGCGCAGCACGTGAACTTCGGCGTCAATCAGATCCAGGTGCTGCCCGAAAGCATGAAGGACATGGAGAAGTTAGAGATCTTCAAAATGAATGACAACTGGCTACAGGAAGTTCCCGATTGCGTCAAAGGCTGGACGAGTGTGATGGACATGCAGTTGAAGAACAACAGGATCCGACGAATTTCCCCCGAGATCGGCGAAATGATCAGCCTGCAGAGGTGAGAATGGGAGGTTGTGCGGCCTTGCTGTTAAATTTTAACTTAACGTATCTCCTCCTTTAAATTTTCGCAGTTTTGACGCGCCCATGAATCAAATCGAGGCGATACCGGCCGAGTTCGGAATGCTGACGAGTTTGCAGGAGCTCAACTTGAGGACGAACTGGCTTACTGAGCTCCCGCCGGAAATCGGAGCGCTCGTCTCCCTTCAAAACTTTGACGTGAGTCACAACAGGCTCGACGCGGAGCTTCCGGCCGAGTTCGGTCTGCTGAGGGCGCTCAGGACGCTCAACCTATCTCACAACAAGATCGAGGGTCTGCCCATGAGCTTCGGAGCTCTGGAGTGTCTCGAGGAGCTCAACATGAGCCACAACATTCTGCCGAGCGTACCGCAGAGCATGATGTATTTGCAGTCGTTGAGGCAGCTCAACTGCTCCGGAAACAACATTAAGGTGTTCCCCATGCACTTGTGCGACCTGGTGAAGTTGAGGGAGCTGAATTTGTCCAGCAACAGTTTGGAGTATTTGCCCACGAGCATAGACATGTTCACGTGCTTGCAAAAGCTCGATTTACACCACAACATGCTCAGGGCCCTTCCGCTGGAGGTTAGTAAGGGGTTAGAGGGAGCGATAGCGAGTACCGAGGGAGCGAAGCGACAGAGAACCCCCAAGCGCTGCAGTATCTAACCCAATCTTCACTTCATGCTCGCTGCTCCTTTCTTCGCCCTTCGCTCTTCGCAGTTCGCCACCCTCCTGGACTACATCATGGAGGTGGACGTGATTCAAAACCCTTTCGACCTCTTCCCCCCGAAGTGGAACTACCGGTGGACGGAGAAGGAAATGTACCAGAATCCGAGCGGATACTGCAATCAGGAAGTCTTCGAGTTCATCAAGGACGAGAGCTTGTACTTTACCTGCGCAGAGGACGAGTGGAACGAGACCGGCGCTCTGCACTTCGACAACCGTCTGAACTTCCAAGAGTTCGTCCACGGCAACGAGGAGTACGAGGTGAAAGGGGTCGCCGAGAGGATGGGCAAGATTCCCATCTACGACCAGGACGGAGTCTACGTGATTCGGTACGAGATGCGCTGGCACGAGCGATTCTTGGAGCACCTCAAGCGCTTCTACTTTACCGCGAAGGAGACCGGGCTGGTTCCGACCCTGAACGAAATTAGCAAGGAGGAGCGGGAGGACAGGCAGAAAACGGTTGAAATCGCAAAGATCAGGAAGGAGAAACTGGTGCAGAAGGCGAAGGAGGACGACTTGGCCAAGAGGCAGCGCATGAAGGAGATATACGACCAGGACATCCACCAAAAATTCAGAAGGGCGGAGGGCCACAACATCGAGAGGAGCAAGAGGACCATGAACGTTGGGGCATGCACCAACGAAACGTTGCTGGAGGAAATCGCGAGGAGGAAGGAGCTACAGGAGACTGCCAGGCGAGGCATCAAGAAGAAGAGGTGAGTGTTATTATTGCGACGGATATTACATTATAGTTGATGAGGAGTTCACCTACGCGAAGCGACGGGCTGGGAATACTTGTCCGTTTCCGTTTGCTGCTCTCTCACCCCCACCCAATTCTAACTCTGTTCGCGCTCGTCGCAGGATGCTCGACGCGCGGGCCGAGCTCGAGAGGCTGAAGAATTTCGTCAACGTGGCCGTGAAGCCGGAGGAGGTCAATCCGAAGAGGACCTGCCCTGTCGACATCGTACCCTGCTGGAAGAGCAAGCCGATCACTAAAGAAAGTCTACCGGACTCGAGGCCCGGAGCGATTTCTTTTAAGGAGAAGTTCAGCAAGAAAGAGCGGAATTACGACCCTTTCGGAGCGGGGGGCAGGGCGAAGCAGGACCAGCAGGCCTTGGCTAGGCTCGACTTGAGAGAGGTTAGCAAGGAGGACCGCGTGGCGCAGTTGCGAGGCATGCAGTCCCTGAGTCTCAGTAGTTCTGGGAATTGATTTGATTGTAAAAATATTGTTTTAGTTTGTACAAAGTTTACCGGGCAATCCTTTATTTTTTTGAGTATGGGTCGGTCGGCAAATCCAGTTCTTCGTTCTCTTCGATGGTAGCGAATGTGAAGGCACTGTGTGAAGGAACAACGGGGTTCGGGCTGAACTTGGCGACGCCAGAGAACGAGGGTATCTTCCCCTTGGACCTGCGCCTCTCGTCCTGCTTTCTGTCAAAGGTGGCCTCCCGCGGGACGTCAGTCCCTCCGTCGACCTCGGCGAGCTTGGCGAGGCACTCGTTTAAGGTGTGCGCGATGCTGTAGTGCGTCTTCATGAGGCTCGTCTTCTCCCACGCTGCGACCTGGCCTCCCTGCAGGTAGCGTTCGAGATCCTTTTTTTTCGGGTCGGAAATGAGCTTGAAGTAGTCCTGAAAGGCGACCTGCGGAACCATGGTCGTGAGGCCCTCGTTCTTATCGTTACCCCAGTTGTTCTGAGTCATGAGGGTGCCGGTAAAACCCACCGCGGCCTCAAGGTCCGCCAGGAACTGAAACTTTGCCTTCATGTCAATCTTCAAGTACAGCTCGAGGGCGGACAGGAGGAAGCCGCCTGCGACGAGCGGGGTTAGAGGGAGCGAAGCGACCGACCGAGCGATAGCGAGTACTGTGGGAGCGAATCACACTCTTACCTCTCCACGAATCTTCGCGGTGGCCGATGGACCAGCGCGACGGGCGGCCTACGTCGCCCTTGTTGTTGTAGAAGAAGGGGACGATGTGAGGGTTCGCCTGCGCCGCCAGGAAGAACTGACAATTGAACATCTCCGCCAACCCGTTCGTCGGAATGTCCTGTTCGATGCTCCCGTCGTAGTACAGCTGGTCCTTGTTCTCGTCCTGAATGCGAACGACTCCGTCCTCGCCCTTGATCTGAAGCCTCATCGCCTTGACGAATCCTGGGACAGCAGCGCTTGCGCACACAGCGCTCGCGATGGTAATGTGAGGGGAGGTCACGTAGTTGAGGAGCACCGGAGGGGCCTTCTTCGTAGTCGCCGAGAGCGTGATGCACAGAATTCTCCCGGTTTTCTTGTACGCCTCTTCGAAAGTCAGGTCCCCGGACGAGAAGAAGTCTATTTGCTGCATCCAGTAGTCGTTCTCGAAGAGGGTGCCGTGGTTCAAGAGGTTGGTCGCGAGGTCGACCCAACCCTTACCGAACGACCTCAACTTAAGCTCAAGAGTCTCAACGTTCAAGTCCCTCTCAATTTCAGCGTCCGTCCTCGTCCCTATAAACGCCCCGACGACGGCCCCCGCCGACGTTCCACTCAGAATGTGAGGGAGGATCCCCTCGTCGTACAGCGCCTTGACGACGCCGAAGTGGTACGTTCCCATGGCGGCCCCGCCGGATAGGACGAGGGCGGTGCGGCCGTAGGCGGCCCTCGCGCGCTTGAGGAACTGCTGGATGTGGGCGCGCTTCTGGGAGTGGGGGAGGCGGGAAGACTTTGATTTGGGGGGGCGGGGGGGGGAGGTCGGAGTGTCGGGGGAGAAGGACGGACTTTCGGTCACTGGGGAGCCTGCCCGAGGAGCGAAGGGAAGAATTAGAATAAGATCAGATCAATAATAATAATAAGAATAAGATCAGATCACCGTCTCACCTCTTTTGGGAGTTCCAGGGTCCCCGAGGAGTCCCAGCGTGAGGCTGTTGAGCAGGCTCGCCGCCGCCTCCTCGTCCTCATTCTTCTTTTCCTCCGTCTGCTTATTTTCTTCGTCAACACACTCCTCCGTAATCCAGCTAATAGTCTTACACACCTCCCCTACGAACTGCGACGAGCGAAGCGAGGAGCATCGAGCGAAGCGAGCCGAGGAGCGAAGCGACGAGTTAGAATTGCATGGCGGTGGTTCTGGCGTCGATTTCTAGTCGGAAGCTCCTAGCGCAGCCGGAGACGGCAGCAGATTTAACACATTCCGGCTCGTCGATTTGCTCTTTGCAGTTTCTCACCTCCTTAACGATAAACTTCGGCTCCCCGCTGTTAGTAAACGCGAAGAGCTCATTGCTCATAACTCCTCCGACGTTCTTACGGGTGCACATCTGGAGGACGTCGAGGGCCTTCGCGGTGTCACCGTTCGAGCGAGCGTTCTTTAAGTCTCTCATGAGCTCCCTAATGAACGCCCAATTATACCTGAGAAGACGCAGGGGGTGGTGAGGATGTTAGAAAGGGCTATTCGAACATTGAAAACATCAACGTCTCGATTCGCGTCCCGTCTCACCTGCTCCCAACCTCATCCGCTACCGTCCTCTGCCACCAATCCCTCCCCTGGCTCTCATCCAACTCCCTCGTCCTCTCTAGCCAATCATCGTAATCCTTAGCCCTCCATATACCACCCCTCATCCTCCTATGCGTCCTAGATTGAAACACACCCTCCATCACACGGATCGTCAGACGGAGGACAGTGTAGAGTATAAGTTCGATGGTTATTTGGAAATAGGTTAGGAATAATATTGGCCAACGTAATAATCGACCGCTCCAACCGTGAGTGAAACCTGGAATTATCGTGAGGATTAATAAAAATAGAAGGTAGATGGAGAGGGAACGGAGGATGAGGATGGGCATGCCGACGTTGGCTTGGAGGACGTCGAGGAACCAGGTGCGGTAGGTTTGGGCTGAGCTTTGGATCGTTGAGATTTTTGAGAGGACTAAAGGGGGGAACGTTTGAGGGAGGGATGAGGCTGCTGTTAATGCGCTCGTCTTCAGGGTCAGGAGGTACTGTGTGGGGGCGGTGTTGGAGGCGTGGCCGGCGGCGTCTGCGGCGGTGGTCTTCAGGTGGAGGGAGGTCTGCTTTAGGGCAGAGAGGAGAGCGTCGAGGGAATCGACCTCGAGGAGGGTTTGGGTTAAGGGGGGAGGGGAGGGGGAGGAGGGGGCGCCGGTTAGGACCGAGTTCAGGAGATGCGTTACTGGGGGATAGAAGCTTGCGACGGTTTGTGAGGCTGCGCGCGTGTGTGTGGCATATGTGTGGCATGTGTGTGGTGTGTGTGTGGCGTGTGTGTGGCGTGTGTGTGGCGTGTGTGTGATGAGTTAGGGAACTGATTGATTTTGCGAACTGCTTTCAGTGTGTGCCGTGCTTGTCTCACCTTGACAAGCGAGCTGCTTCGTATCACAGTATGCCGTTGACATCCAAGTCGACACGAAGGATGTAGCTGCCGCCGAGGCTGAGCACGTAGCATCACAATCCATGATCTGTGTACTGATCTGTGTACTGATCTGTGTACTGAAATGCTTTTGCTTTTGCTCGGGATGACTAAGCTTGAATAAATCTATTATTACGCGACGTAGAGTTATATTAGCGTAGGAATCAAGGTTCTATATTATTTTGAGGAACGCACAAGAGCTTTTGAGGAACAAAGAGAAGCGTAAGATGAGATAAACAGCGATCTTTCAGTTTCCGCAGGACTCCTGGCATCTTTCCAATCTTCGAATAAAATAATTTGAAGATGCGAGCTTTCACTGCTCTGTACGCAATACTACTCTGCTGTCCATTCAGTCAGGTGTCTTCCTTCGCATTCTTACTTCCTCTAAGTACGAATTTAAAGCCTCTAAGTACGAATTCCAGGCTTCTATCCTCTTCTGTGGACGATGAAGTGGCAGCTGACCTCTCCTCAATAAAACGAATCCTCTACAAAGCCGCCGCTACAAAGCAAGAAGATCCATCCCTCGTAATCTCCACCCTCCTCTCCGCCGAGAAAGCCCAGAAAACCTTCCTCAAAGCCCAATCAGAATCAGGCGTAGACGTCCTAACCTCCCTCCGTACCTCCCTCACCGGTTCCTGGCGTTTAATCTTCACAACCGGTACCCTAAAAACCCAGAAAAAACTCAACACTAAAATAAACTATTTCCCCTTAAAAGCCATACAAACCTTCACACCCTCCGGTGAAATAACAAACTCAATCTACATCCTAAACACATCCATCTTAAAATTCAAAGGTCACTACACTCTAAATTTCTTGCCGTCTAATATAATCCGTGTTTCATTTGATTTTTCATCTCTCCGTCTTCTAGATATTTTTGAGATTGAACTAAAAAATGGGGCGATGGAAGTTGGTGAGAAGACTGGGTTAGGTTCAGGTACTGGTATTAAAGATGGTGATGAAAAAAAGGTGAGATTCTAAAAACACGAATATAAAAAGTTAAACAAGAATATAACAATATCACACAATTCTAACATTAATCGACAAACATCCTATCTTCCTTGCAGGCTTTCTTTAATTGGTGTATCGCGGACGAGGAGATAGCGACAGCTCGCGGTGGAGGTGGTGGGATTGCTCTATGGAAAAGAGAAGAATGAAAACACGTCAATTATCATTATGAAAAAGACGCATTGGTTTTTTTTGCATGTTATGAAAAGATGATATTGTTTGTTTTTTTAACATTTTATTTTTCATGTGTTGTCGTCGGTTTCTGAACCTGATGAGTCATATTTTACCCCGACTTCTCCGATCTCGTCGGACGCATCATCATCTTCGAGTATAGATATAAGTTCCTTCTTCCTTTTCTTACAATTAAAGTGTAAACCCCTTCTATTCAATTCATCTTTGATCTTAGATACAGTCAAGGCGTTGTAGCCTTGAGGGAGGACAATTGTGACGGAAGGAGGGAGGGTTAAGGAGGAGGAACCGCACATCTCACATTCAAGGGAGGAGGGGAGGTTGTGGTGGACGCAGGAGGGGCAGAAGGTCAAGTTGGGAGGGGGGGAGGAGGGGGGGGAGGAAGCAGGAGGGGAGGGGGAGGGCTTCTTGGAGGGCGGGGGGGAGGAATTTGATTTGGGAGGAGGGCGCTTACGACCGGCGGGACGGGCGCGACCTGCGGTGGTGTTCTTCCAGCCGGATTCCTGAGAAGGGGGGGGTTGCCGCGGTTGCGGAGGGAGGGGAGGGGGGGCGGTTTTGGAAGGGGGCGGCGGGGAGGTTTGCTTGTCGTCGGCTGTGGCGTCGGTGTCGGAGTCGGAGTCGAGGAGCTCTATTATAGGAGGGGCGGGAGCAGGAGCGGGAGCGGGCGGAGGAGCAGGAGTAGAAGTGGAAGCAGGGGCAGGGACAGGGATAGGGGCTTGCTGAGGAGGAGACGACGCAAGTGGAGCAGGAGGAGCAGAAGGCTTAAGAGCAGCTGATTTCAGGGCTTTCCTTTCATCATTGTCACTGTCAGAGTCTGATTCCAGCAGGGCCAACACTGCGTTGACGGCCTTCTTATTCACTGGAGGTGTCGACGACTTTGCAGGGGACGCTGAAAAAAACGGCGCTGGTGCTGGTGCTGGTGCAGGATCAGCTGTAGGTTCGGGCTGCGAAGGCGGCGGCGGTGGCAGTTCCACTTGCGTTTTGTGTGTTCCTGGTTCAAAAACGTCACCTACGACGGCATCACAAATGTCACACGTTGTGCCAGTATTATAGACATAACCACATTCTCCACATGCATGCATTGAACGACAACACAGCGAGGACGGTCGCCAAGAATTTTTACTCAAAGTTCTGGACCCCTTGATCCCTTTAGACACTTTACCACAGCTCTTTCCTCGTTACCGCAACGAAACCACCATTATGGACTCTGCACAGCCACTCATGAATATCACAGGGACCTGTGATTCCGACTCCGACGATACCCCGCCCGATACAGCACATCCCAAAGTTCCTACGCCCCTTTCTTCTCCTCCCATCACCGAACGACAAGCCATCATCCAAAGAATCCTTCGACTCTTCCAACGGACGCTTCTCCCCGACACCCTCACAATCCCCCGTCTCAATGATACATCAATCCCCTCAACCCATGTCCTCCCCTTGAAATTCTTCCTCATAACGTACCTCCTAACCCTCTTCTCTCACTGGTGGATCCGACAGAATCCCTCATGGGGTTACAATCCTTCGTATACTCTTCAGCGGTTCCACCTTTATGATTTCAATGAGGTGCTGCTTGATTCATTGTGGTTTTATGTTGTAGGTGAGAAAAGGCGGAAGCTGAGGGCAGAGAACGGTTACTTCAATCTCATTTATGCTTACGAACGTTACTTCAATCTTCGGTCGTTCACTTCAATCCACTCCTCGGCCGTCACTCCACTCCTCCCTCCAGGACGATGGTGGGATAAAAAAGGCGTCGACAGCCCTCAATTCATTCTCACAACCCTCCTCGGAGTCTACTTTTTCGGCATCCTCGACACCTTCGATTGGGCTAAATACTCCATAACTTCATACGACATAATGTGCCGTTGGCCCTGGCAGCTTTTCCTCTTCACTTCTTTCATTATTTTACTCGCTAGCTTCTTGACATGCCTGCATGTTATAAAAGCGTATCACGATAAAATTCTTCTTGGTAGACTGTCTGAGATATTCTTATGCGTCTGCGTATTCATATTACCTATTGCAACGGATTCTTCGACGCATTATCACCACTGGTTTACGGCGTGGTTTATCGGCCAGCATGCTAATCAGAAGTATTGGTGGTCCGTTAGTTGTTCGGCGTTGCTGTGGGGGGGTTATATAAACGGTATAGCGAGTTGGGGGAGGTGAGAATGTGTTAATACCCAATTGTCGTTCACAACGTATTCTAACTCTTTGACGCTAATCTTCACGCTCATTGCAGGGGGGCGATGTTGGGATGCAAGGAGGGGTTTTGGATGGTCGTGGGTTCGCAGTACTGCACGTTCATGGAATGCTATTTTGACGTTGACGATGACATCAACGATGACGTTGATCCATCGCCTTCGCCGATCATTCCCAACTTCATACCGACACTTGACTGGAGGAATTGCAGCGCCACGTGAATAACTACAGCAAAAACAACAACGCTAGCAATTTTCGTCAGATTCAATTACTTTCATTTTCGTTTTGACCAATTTCACAACTCCCCTCCCCAAAACCCCCCCACCCACACCCACAATTTCCCAATCGAAACCCTAACCCTCAGCCTTCATCTGCAACTCCGTCGCCTTCCTCATCTTCCCCGCCTCAGCAGCCTTTTCTCCTCCCAAAGCGTACAACCCCCTCGCCTTCTCCTCCTCCCCCTTCTCCAGGTAACTGTCGGCTAGAATTTCATACAGCTCGTACTTCTCCAAGCCGTTCTTCACGACCTTCTTCTCCTCCCTCCCTCCCCCACCCCCCCCATCTCCCCCCTTAACATATTTTGGGCTCAGCCATTCCTCCTCCTCGTCCTCAATATAAAACACCTTAATTTGTTTGCCCTCGGCGCTGACCTCCCTGACCTCAGCCTCGTACCAAGAGTCCCCCCCTCCGTACGCCGCCGTCACTTTATCTCCAACCTCAAAACCTGCCCCTTCGTCTGCCCCATCTCCCCCCAGCATTTGTTCGCAGTACCCGATCTTCGCATCCAGTCCCGTCGTCTCCTTGAAGAACTTCAGGAGCATCGACATAGCTTCGTTCGCAGAGTCCCCGTTCCCGTCCCCCCCAGCCCCCGCGGCCCTCTCGAGCATAATTTGCGCCTCAACATTCCCCCTTCCTGCCCCGTCCAACACCGACCCCAAACCAGCGCAAATATCGTCGGTGTCTAAACCCATGAAATGTCTCGCCAAAGTAATACAAGCCGGCCCGTACCCTAGGCCCGCGCCCCTGCATACGTGGAAGAAAGCCGATTCTTTGTCGATCGTGCCCTCCTCAGTGTCGTCCTCGAACCTGCTCAAAGGAAGGGGAGGGAAGGGGAGGGAAGGGGAGTTCGTGTGACGTTAGAAACAGCGAGGGAGTCGATATCCAATACACAAGCCTTCTCAGTTCGTCGCTTCGCTCCTCGCATACTCTCACCTGCCGGTGCCGTACAGCGTGGCGATTTCGAAGTGAACTCGCCCAATTATGGATATCGTGGAGGCACTAGGAGTGAGGGCTTTGTGCGACACGTGCCTGGTGTCTAAAGCGGCGGTGTCGACATCGTTCAAGTATGCATACGGGTCCGTCGGCGGGTCCAAGGCAAATGATAAGCAGTTCAAGGCGTAGTCCTCCGTCGACTGTGAGCGGAGGCGTTGCATGAACTCGGGGCTTTCGCTCTCGTCGAATTCGTCGTCGTCCTCCTCCTCGTCCAAGCTGATGCTCGCCCTGACGAACGTCGTCTTTCGTCTCTCAACGGAACCCCTCTTGGGCCTCGTCATACCCAGAGGGGCGACCTTGTCAACCTCTTCAACATTCTCGTCTTGTGGCGGCATTTGAACACTGCGTTTCGTTCCACCAGGAGTAGACAGCGGGGTAGTGTCCCTAGACGATTCGTTTGACGTTGATTCGTTTGATCCTTCTTGGATGGTTGGTTTTGCCCCCGCCGTCTTGTCCATATTCGCTTGAAGCATGCGAGCAAATTTAGCCGCATCCTGAACCATTGCCATGGACTTCTTTCTGTCGTCGGCCGCAACTGGGGACGCAGCAGCCTTGCCTTTCGTGATTGTCCCTTCGAAGGACTCGCTCGAGAACGTGGTTTGCAGTAGAATTTCGTTTCTGCTGAGCTGGAACTTAGGCACCCCCAAGGCGGTCGCCAGAGTGGCGTGCTTGAAGCTGCGAAGAGCGAAGTGAGTCGCAATAGAAGGGGCGTTGGTGATGTTAGAAATGGCGAAGATTTTTGGCAGCGGCAACGTTACATTTGGAAGTATCCGGCATGTACGTTGATATCCAGTACAAACGCCTTTTTTCAGCTAGTCGCTTCGCTCCTCGCACTCGCTCAGAATTTGGCAGCGGCAACGTTACATTTGGAAGTATCGGGCATTTACGTTGATATCCTGTACACATGCCTTTCAGCTTGTCGCTTCGCTCCTCGCACACTCTCACCTCCTGAAAAACAAAGCAAATCCTCTTATGCCCAAATCAGCCTCGCCGAATTGCAGGTCGATGGAATGAACCTGAGGGTCCGTGTACAAATCCCCGACACCTTGGATATCAACCACCATTCTAGTTCCCTCGCTAGAATAGAAAGAGTAGGCGGAGAAAATCTGAGGCGTCAGTCGATTCATGTCGTGATCGACGAACCCGCTATTGGTGTTGTGCTTGACGTATCCCACACCGTACTCGTCCGTGCCTTCGATGAAACGCTCCACCGTCATAATGGGACTTTTCTGCCTGTCGACAAATTCAATCGCGTACGCGCGAATGATATGTATTTTCTTGGGAGGATTGCAGCTGTTAAACTCGTGAGCCCATTTCGCAGCCTCGTACTGCAGCTTAATGTCCCCAAAGCATGCCTCCCTGCCTTCCTCGCTTGTATTCACGCTTCCGTCTTCAGTCTTGTACGTCTTGGCGACATAGTTGGGCGCCCGATTCCAGTCGATGGCGTGGAAGCTGTGGTTCGTCGCGTCCTTTGGAAGCTGCGATAACTTCTTCAAACGGTAGCACTGTCGCATTGCGCCTTCGTCGAATGGCGTCGTCTGTACGCGAACAATAGACTCGTCAGTGCTCCAGCTGTCGGTATCGGGGTTATACTGCAGCGGCCCGAGTTAAAAATTTGCGTGTTACTTAACTTTACACACTCCACATGTGGTGGCGCACGCTTCCAAATAAGATCCAAACTCTCACCTGGTGCCTCTTAATCTTCTCCAGCTTCAGCTTCCCCATATCGTACTTTGCCCACGGGTCCTCAATTTTAGAGGCAAGCTTTGCAATCTTTTGCATTTGGGAAGCGAGCTTCCTCTGGCCAGGACTAAGGGGGGTTGAGAGAGGGGGCGGGTCCTTCGTCGACTTGGGTATTGTTAGACTAGGGCTGTGCGGAGGCAGGGCGTCCGGAGGAGGGGTCTCGGAGGATTCCGAAAATGACGCCATTTTAGTTTGGTCCCTCCTTCCTAGGCTTTTTTTTTCGTTGCTGTCCGCTTAGGGAATATCAGATCAAAGGGGAAAAGTGATTCACATTCCTTGGAATCTCTTAACTGCACTGGCAAATTCGGGGAGACCTTCAAGATCTTCGTCATGATTAAGAGATTCATCGTCTACCCGGCAATTTTTGTCGCCCTCGCCGCATACATACTCCACGAAGCCATTGACCGCCTGACTGAGGAGCAGTTTGCCATAAACGGAGAATCAGGCAACGTCAAGATTTGGCAAATGACCAACCAAAAGTGTGAGTAGGACGTGGGAATTTGTGGGAGACGAATCACCCACATCAATAACGTTACAACTATCCCCCCTCTCTAACAAACATCATTCATCATCCTCACCCCCTCTCCCAAATTTTACTTCCAAACACATTGCACACATAGACCCTCCAGTTATGACTGCCCTCAACTTTTGCATCTCCCCCTTTGCCAAGTTTATAGCTCCTCTTGACTCTCACGTTGACCTCATGGAGAAAGCGACTAAGGAGACCGGACTGAGCGACTTCGGAGACGAGGCGTCATTCGTTCCCGGGCTCAAGAGCATGATTCAGAGCGTCCAGAGTGGGGAGGTGACCCTCACTGGATTGGGACGGATAGATGCGCAGACCACGCTCGTGAAGGTGTTGAAGTCGCGTCTCAAGATTGAAGCATTTTGGAAAGCCCACACCGAAATCGACTGGGCGATTGACGTGTCCGACCCGGTCATCATCGTATCTATGCCTCGCACGGGAAGCACCATGGTTCACGAAATGTTGGCGAAAACTGACTTGTTTCGAACCTTATCCTTCTACGAGGCGGCCGACCCGGTTGTTTGGCCGGAGGAAGCGGAGGACACGCGAGTCGAGAATGCAGAACAATTTCTGGACATGGTCTACTGGTACCGCCCTCTTATGAAGACCTTGCACAAGATGAAGGCTAGGGGCGTCGAAGAGGAGAGGTGAGATTCAAAACTTCGCCAAAACGTCAGACACGTGTCAGTCTAAGTTGTTGCCACGCTTGTCGCTACGCTCGTCGCTACACTCGTCGCTTGCAGGGTTTTCGAGCAGCTGATATTCTCAGATTCTATTGACACATTTTACTCGGGGGAATCGTACGCTAAGCATGTGGCAGGGTTGAACCAAGTTGAAGTTTTGAAGCACGTGAAACGAATGCTCCAAGTCTTACAGTACCAGGATTACCGCGAAAATCCGGGTGCCAAGCCGAAGAGGTGGTTGCTCAAATCACCCCCGCACGTTGGACGCATTGAGGAACTTCTCGAGGTGTTCCCAAATGCTCAAATCATCCATCTCCACAGGAGTCCCTCCGATACAATGAAAAGTTTCGCAACGCTCGGTCTTTACGCCGCTGGCGCCGTTATGAACCCCGTTCCTCTGGAACGCGCTAAAGATATTGTTGCGATGGGCATGGAGTGGCTAGAGAACTGGGTAGCGTGGAGGAGAAAGGGCGAGCCGGACAGGGAACGCCACTTTGACATGCTCTCGAGGCAACTGTTCATAGACCCGAAGGTGTCACTGTTCGGTGTTTTGGATTTCTTGAAGGTGCCAGAAAAAGTGCAGCAGTTCTTGAAGAAGAAGGATTCTATTTGGGCAGCACCGAGATCGGGAAAGGTCGTGCATACTTTCGGTAACCTTGATTGGTCTGAAATTGAGTTTAGGCAGCAGTACAAGGAGTTGATTAGAGAATACGAGCACATAGTCGGCTTGGGGGACGGAATTACGTTTCCTAGCTTGACCAACCCTTGATAAGTTTTTAGCAGCGCAAGAAAGTAAGAGTAAGAACATGTATTAGGACAATTTTCATCAAACAAACATAGTTTGGGTATTCAATTCATCATAATTTTCATCTCCGCCCATATGAGAAAGCATCATCTTCCCCGTTTTCATATAGTATAAAGTCCCCCGCCCGTTTCATCATGCCCTCCGCGAAGCTACTGAACTTCTCAACGCATTCAATGACTTCTAGCAGCTCCTCCGCCACAGACTTGCTTTGGCCATCATCGTCTATCTGCTCGGAGAGCGCCTGCACGAACTCTCGCAATCCGTAACCATGCTGTTCGAGGCAAGTGGATAAGTGGCTTTCAACTATGTTTCTATACTCCTCATGGTCTGATTTGGCTTCACTCGGATAGTCCGTCGAGATGCAAGCTTCGGTTTTCAGGAACGACACGTAATTGGGAAGGCAGGATTTACAGAACATTTTCACATCCTTGAAGAACAGCATAGAGGCGGGCTGCTCCTCGCCCTTTTCCTCTTCATCCAGGTCCCTATCTCCATCATGTTCATCGCCCAAGTAAATGTCAGCAGGTAAAATATCGTCGAGTAAAAAGTCAGTTAAGCTTGAGCCAAGGAGCAAAGCGACGAGTTAGAATATCGTCGTAGCAGTTCATATGTTCCGAAGATGGTCGCCGACATCTCATTCTCACCTCTCGCAAACTTCGGCTATAGGCGATTGATCGGATTCCTTGGATTCATGACTTGACTTGCTCTCTTCGGGCATTGTGCCAGTAGAAAATTTTTGGCTCCAAGAAAATAGGACAAGGGAGGGACTTACGGAAGAAAAGATTTGTATTGCCAGTAACAGTGTCCCCAGTAATAGAAAGGCTCCCCAAATCCCAAACAGGTTCCTGGTTCCTGAACCCAGCAAGTTTCAAACCACCAAAAAAGAAGCACAATGAACGACATCTTGAAGAGCTACTCGGATAAACCTATCAGGTTAATCGCCCACGTGTGGTACGGCTGCATGGTGAGTCCCGTCCGTCTCAGCCCGCGGGGGATGGTGGGAAAAAAATTGCGGAGCGGGGAGGTCTTCGTCGCCCTGTGAAAGTGTTTGAACAGGGTGGAGAGGGTTAGGGGCGGAGGGATGATACTTCATTCATGTAGGGGGGTGGGAGTGCGACGGCTTCAGGGGAATGTATGATGCGCCGACGATTGCTTCCCTTCGTTTATTGGTAAATGTAGACTTGAGGACGCGTTGCTAAATTTTGGCTGGGGTGCGGGGGATGTTGTTGCCTTGAATTGCCTCGAGAGGTCGAGCGGGCTTCTAACACACGAACTCAACCGCGCAGTTCTTGGCTGTGACAGATGTTATTGTCGCTTGCGCCACGGCTTCCACCAACGATGATGCTGGAAGGGCAGGCAGCAGGGGAGGTGAGAGAGGGAGGGATTATATTATGAAGGAGCGGGGCTGACTACTGACTACATCTAACCCCGCGCCCCTCGTAATAAAAATCATATTCATAAAATTTTCGTTTTAGGCGCCTTCGCCGCCATCTGGTCCATGTTCATGATTATTGGCTACGTCGTCTCCGGAACTTACATCCTCCGAAAGCACAAAACAGCGTCCGCGATAGGCTTCCTCCTCGGCATGTCTTTCATGATCTCCCAGCTCTTCTTCGTCCTCTTCGTAATGTTCGCCTCCTTCGCCTCCACCGCCGCCGAGATCGACGCCACCATAACCGACGAGCACGCCACCTCCAGCGTGACCTCGGACAGGTGGTTCGCCGCCTTCGCCTTCTTCATCTTCCTGGTCACGGCAATCTTCGGAGTCGTGCTGGGGAAGTTTAGGCACGATGGTATCATACCGGTAGCGGAGATGGACGCGAAGACTGCCGCCGGCCTGGGGGCGAAGATGACCACCACGAGTCAACCTGCGGTTGGCACTACGGCTGTTTAAGTTAGTTTTCGTGCAGTTGGTAGTCGGTCTTTGGGATGTGTGTGTGTGTGTGTGTTGTTTGGGTGTGGAAAGTCTTCAAAGTTTTCCAATAAAAAGTTGCTACCAGGGTTACTTCTTTCTTTCTTTTCTCTCTCTCTCTCCTCCATCCTTCTCTTCTTCTTCTTCTCTCCCGTCCCCCTCACACATCTCAGCGAGATGTTTTTCTCACCACCTCTTCTTCTTCCCGACGTTCATATCGTCCGGCAGATCAAAGCTACTAGCGCTCCTCGCCGTCGTCCTCCTCAAAAGCGTATCAAAATCAATAAACGGCTGCAGCGAAAGCGAACGAGCAGCAGAACGGTTCACGTATGAGATGCACTGCTTCACTCTTCGAAGGGCATTCCCTTCAACGCCCCCCCCCCC
>BRXX01000057.1:2041-32356 GCA_030267905.1 Triparma verrucosa | reverse complement strand
TCCCCCCACTCACCTCATAATGATCAATTGCCTGTCCCACCCTACTCGTATCATCAATATTCAACTTGGGCGTAAAAAACTGTATAGTCTCCATCGCCTTATACGTGCTCTTACTAACATGCAAAACCGGCGCGTTCAACGACTTAATCATATCCTTAAGCTCAGGAAAAAGATCGTACCTAGGTTTCCTACCGCACAGCACAAGCGCCGCCTCGAATTCGGCGCCTTCGGCCATTTTCCTCTGGTACTCTCCTAGGAAACCTAGGATTATATCGTTACGAGTTACGTGAGTTACGTACATTGTTCTAGTTGGCTTGACTCTCAAGTTCTCCAAGAACCTACCCAGGCTAGTAGTTACTAGGTTTATCTCAGTGACGTTGTAATGTCTCATACGGTGCTCTTCACCTGCTAATAATCTCGTAGCGAAGAGTCTCTCAAGATCAGCAAGTGCAGGACAACCTAAAAAAGGCTTATCAGGAACGCAACCGAGTAGCGGAACGCCCCAGTTATCTCTTAAGAGCGCCGACATGTATTTTTTAGTCTGCTCGTACTTGTCCGGTTTTACTTTGTTTATTACTACGCCTGCTACACGTACGTTGTTAGCTAGACACATGTTATAATTCAACGAGAGATCATCGTAGGCGCTTCCGACGCCTCCGTTGGCTACTAGGACCATGTCGGAGCCGGTCATGGAGGCTACTTGGGCGTTGTTTGCGTTCACGCAGGAACCGACGCCGATGTGACCGGTACCTTCGAGGAGCATTACGTCGGAGGCGGCGTTTTGGTGGTTGAAGGCTGGGGGTGTTTTGGGGGGGAGGGGTGAGGGGGGGGTTGAGGAGGGGTTAATATAATAATAATTATCTGCGCAGGGGGGAAGGGGTGCGGTGTTTCAGTTGGTTACCTGTGTGAATCGATTCCATCTGCTCGTTCTTGGACACGAGTCCGTCGATGTAGTCCCTAGTGTAACCTGGGGGAATTATGACTGGGGACATCCAGGCGTAGTCTAGGTGGTCGAGCTTGAAATGCTGCTTGATTAGTTTCACGTCTTTGTCGACTCGGACTTCGGCGTCTAGGGAGCTGGAGTGGACTGTTAAGTGCTGTGCGATTTGAGGCAAGAGCGGAGCGAAGAGGGCCCGAAGGGGGGTTGAGCGTTAGCGAGTAGTATTGAGTATCAGGGTGTTCGGTGCCTCTCTCACCTGCTGTCCAACTGGCTTCAAAAAGCCGACCTTATCAAACCTCTTCTGAAGTCCAGCACACAACGCAAGTGACACGCTGGTCTTACCGACGTGCTGACGAGTCGCGGCGACGAAGATAGGGCGGGAGGGCTTTGAGAGGATGTTAGGTATCGACATTGCGATCTATACCGATTGCAGTACGTACTGTAGAGGTTTTTTATGAACCTTTTCTATTCTGGCGCCGATTTGCACTCGAGATTAGAGATTAAGGAAGTTGTATGGGCTCTTTATTCGTATTTTACGAAAGATGGTGTTATTTATATTCTAATTATTGGTAAAGTTGATGCAGTATGGTACGAATGTGAAATATATAACTTAAATATTATTAAATGCGGCCACTGCGACGCTTAAAGATATTCCAGCCATTTTACCTGTTTTTTGGCACAGTTTAGACCTCACGAAAGCCACAGTCGATATTACGCGCAACAGAGTTGGCAACTCTGCCTTGGAAGTGTATTTCTTAACAAATAATAAGTATCGCATCGTATAACGTATCGTTTCAGCAGTTATAATTGTACTTAAAGTCCAAGTGAGGAATCGCCCAAGTGGCAGACGTTCAAAGTTAGTTATGGTATCTTCTAGCCGCTATTCTAGCCGCTGCATGGCCCTGTTAGCCCCCCTTATCTTGATCCTAGTGCTTCCAACGCTGGATTCATTCTGCGATTCATTCACTGTTACACACCGGTCCCGGCGGTCACGGTCCCAGTCCTTCACTAGTACAGTCACTCCTTTCACTCCTAAAAGGGCTGCTATTCCTCCTACCGGTAATGCCGGCACTGCCCTTCATGCGAGCAACGGAATCGACAATGACAGCGACAACGACAGCGACAACCAACCAAACGCCAACAACAACAACAACGCCAACAACAACGCCAACAACAACGCCAACAACATCGCCAACAACATCGCCAATAACAACAACAACAAAAAGATTACAAAAACAAAGGCGATACCGCCTCCTTCGCAGCTGAAGAGGATGAGCATGGACAGCCTCGTGTCCCTGTCGCTGGAGCACAAGTTGCCAATCGCGCAGGAGCTCAACGAAGCCGAGGCGAAACAGTCCCAAATTCAGATCCTCCTCCACCACTCCCGCCGCAACTCCACCTCCCTCTCGGTGGAGAACCTCATCAAGCGCGCCACCTCCTCCAATACTTCCCCCCGCCCCACCGACCCCGGCCAGTCCCTAATCTCCCAGCTGAAGCTCCGCCCCTCCCGCTCCCCCAACTCCCCCCCTTCCCCCCCCACCACCCCCAAACCCCCCAACCCCCGTCGCCTCTATTCCCAAGCCGTCTCCGCCGACAAGCAGAACCGCCCCGGTCACGCCCTCTCCCTCCTCCTCCTCCTCCTCCCCCTAACTCCCACCGACGGCCGCGTCTACTCCCGCCTCAGCCGCCTCTACAAGCTAACCGGTAAAACTTCCCTCTCCCGTTCAATCCTCGAAACGGGTCTAAAAAAATGTCAAGGACTCGACAGAGGGTACCTCCTCCAATCTCTCTCAACGTTCTACTCCGGTACTGATAAAATAAATTTACTCGAAGAAGCTATAAGCTTAAACTGTACTAATGCACGTCATGCTTTAGCTTTAACTTACATGTCTCAAAATGACTATACTTCCGCTTTGAATACTTTAGGTGAAGGTGAAGATGATAATCATAGGTGAGAAAATGCGTCTAACGTTCGATTGTGTCCAACTTCGACTTTGTCAAACCGACGATTGCAGCGAGCAAACTGTGTGTTTCTAAGAAAACGAATAACGTTTAGAATAAGAACTCAACGTGCAAACGGATGTTACGAAAGGGTTTGAAAGCGTACAAACGCTGTACGTGGGTGTTGTCAATTCCTTTGTCCTTTGTGTGTGTGTGTTTTCTAACGATTGTTCGACGACGCCTGCAGAATATGGCACGCTAGAGGAGAATGTTACCGTTCCTTACTCCGTTACATCGATTCCGAAACCGCTTTCAAAAACGGTTTAAAAGTAAGCAACAACTACGGGAAGAGTTTTCTTTACACTAGCCTCGGGGTGCTCAGGTATGAGGTCGGTGACGTCGATGGCGCGGAGAGGTATTTTATGAAGGCTTTGGAGAATAATTCGAAGCATGCGCAGGGGTGGTTGGCTTTGGGTTATTTGAAGGATGAAGGGGGGGTTTATGAGAGGGCTATTAAGACGTTCGAGAAGGAGGTTAGGAGGGACGGGAAGTGGGTTATGGTTTACGCGAGTTATGGGAGGTGGTTGAAGGAGAGGGGGGAGCTGGGGAAGGCTGTCAAGGTGCTTAGCAAGGCAGCGATTATATTCGAGGACGATGTCAAGCTTATTATTGACTTGGGGAAGGTACTGAAGGCGAAGAAGGACGAGCTCAAGGCGAGGGAGGTGTACAGGGAAGGTATGGAGAGGTTCAAAGACGTCGACCTGTGGAGGGCGGCGGGGGAGCTCGAGATGGACCTGATGCAGTACGAGAGCGCGAGGAGGATCTTCCAGGCGGCGGTCAGGTTCAAGGGAACGAGGAGGGAGCTGGGAATTTTGCTCGCGGTTTGGGGGGTGTGCGAGTGGAGGTGAGAATAGCTGCGTAGCGGCGGTTGTGTTTTGCCACGGCAACTTTATTCTAACCCGTCGCTTCTCACAGCTTGAAGGAAGAAAAGAGAGCAGACGAACTGTTCGAACAGGCGAAGAGCAGGTTGGAGGGAAGCGAGGAGAGCTGGGTTACGCTCCTGCATGCGAAAATGGAGTGGGCGAGGGAAAACAAACCCAAGGCGTCGTATCTGGTGAAGCGCGCCATCAACCTCGACCCCGAGGCGGAAGGCGCGTACAGGTTCTGGGCGAAAGTCCTCGAAGACGACGCTAACGTGAAGCAGGAGACGGTTGACGACGTCAAAAGGCGCGCCGACTCGCTCATGATCGAGAGGGACATGTCCGAAGTTGTAGGGGAGGAGGGCGTAGGGACCGACTGGCTAATGAGAAAGAGAGGGAAGAGGAACGAGCAGGGCCTAGACGAGCGATGGGCTTTGATAGTCGATTAAACTCTATCTTCAAACATACACAAATATACACACACAACACGTAAACGCTATTTTTATCGCAAATGAAGTTTTTTCTTAAGCTTCAGCTCCAGTAGGCACAACTCGGCTAGCTGGTTTTCCTTGGAAACTCTTGCTCTCGCTCTTGAGCGCCTTGATTAGCACATTCGTCTCTCGTCTTGATACTTCCTCTTGTAACATAATTCTCATCGCATCTTCCACCCCGCTAATCCAAACCGGGTTGCCAAAGTGCTTAAATATGTATTTCACTCTCCTCCTGAAACCGCGGTTGAGCCACTGCGGCCGTCTTCCGCCGCAATCTAGGCCGTACTTCTCCGCAAGCTTGAGGACCCATACGTAAATCGTTTCCATCGGCAAGTAACTTGGGTGAAGAATGAGCCAGCGGGTTATCTCATCATCTTTGTCTTCACGGCCCGCCGACCAGTTCTCGGGGTCCTCTATGACTGCTTGGACATGTTGTTTGCCCGTGACAGGTTTGAAGAGGATTGACAGCTGAAATTCAGGCTCAAGGTTCGCTACGAAAAACGAAAGTCCGGCCAAGGAAACAACAAGCGCAGCGACATAAGACGCCAAACCGACCTCATGTAATGCGTCGCCTTTTAAGCACGACAGAGAGTACGTCGTGAGGAGTGCGTTGGAGACGTATCTCCAAAATATAACCCCGGTGAACAAGGTTGGACCTAGTTCGCACGGCGCGAGTGCGATCATGACTGCGACGGGCATAAGGAGTGGCAAAGGAAGGCGTGTTCTTGATGTTAGACACGGCAAAGAAGTTGGCAGCAGCAACATGCGCTCCTCGTAAATGTTGGCTCACCTGGGCACGTTGATGTGAGGATCCAGTAAATCGAAGCAGCGACAGGACCAATGAAGTAATCGTTAAGAATGGAAGAAGTGCCCAATATTGAGTACCCGAAGAGCTCCTCTTTGAAAGCCATTGCCCCGAAGACGGCAAAAAGCTCGCCAGCGAAAAATCCTGCCAATTCCCAGAAACCTTTTGCACGTAAGAACAACGAAATGGAGAGGACGAATTGCGTCATGAAGCAGGCGTTGAAAACGAACATCCCTAGCTTTGAACGCATCTTCTTGCCAAAGTCGAATGATATCCAGCGGTAGTACGGATCGCCAGGAGCGCTCCGTCTTTTGCTCGCGTCGAGCGTAAAATTGGCGTCTGTCGTTATGAAGCTGCTTGCTAAGACTGTATTTGTCAAGCTCACAAGGAGAATAATCTTATTAAAGTTCGTAACTGATTTCCACGACAGGTTTAGCACGCCGTTGGTAAGAACAATAGACTCGGGGATGCACTCGGCCGCTATCTTCAAGGCCTTGAGGCCCCGAATATCACCGCCGAGGACATCAGCTCTCCTTCAATTTTCGTTCCTGTCCACATGTAGTAAAGATGTTGAAGCGGCGCGAGATTGAGCAAGCAGAGCAGCATGGACTGTGGTAGTATTTTGGTGTTCCTAAATTGATGCCAAGTGATCAAGAGACAGAAGAAAATTTCGATGGCCAACAGGCTTAACAGAGTGTACGCGACGTCTGGGCGTCCTAGGTCGTATATGTACGCCTTGGCTGTAAGAAGGTCAGTAATCAAGTCGAAGTAGGAACATAAAAAGCTGAAACTTAGGCGGGCGATGCATCCGACCGAAGCCATGTGAATGAGCGGTCGCGTTTGTTGAGCGGACCTGTGCAGGAACATGGTGAGATTCTTCACAGCCGGTGTCGTGAGACCTTCCGTCGGAAAAAAATCCTGGACAAAGGACGTGACGCTTGGGAGAAGATTACTAGTCGACGTTGCGATCATGATGTGGAACTGCACCGCGGAATTTTGTGCCTCTTTGATGGCGACCTTCGCATAGTTCGCAGGGTTAGAGAAAAATCGATGCTATTGAACAAGACGAAGTAGATAATATACGTTCCCTCAGTTAACATCTCAGGATAAAAAAAACCTTAACTGCGCCTCCGGGAAGTTCGACCAGCCTCCATTTGCACCTACACACTCGACTTACTCATCTCTGACAATTTCTTGGTGTTTATGGGGCTAGCGTACGCAAACTTTGACCGTCCCGGACTTATTCCTGAGATAGCTAGGGACAAGCGCCGATGCCGAGGAGCATGATGGACCCCTTCGACCCCATTAGGTTCAATACTGCTTTTTTTTGTTGCTTGGGAGCATATATACCAGCAGTCGGGGTTCAGTTTCGCCCTCGAGTAGAAAGGATCATCGACGATGCTTTCATCCCCTACAGCGTACGCGGGAGATATAATCGCGATGCTGTGAGAGAAATTGGTCATGTGCGCGACTAATTCCTCGGATTCAAGCAATTTTTGGATGATAGCACCGCCCTCACTCGTTCCCAATACCAACAGCGGCTTTTCTGTATTCATGATCGCATCAAAAACCATTTCCAATCTTCTCGCCTTATTGGTTTGGGAGTTGTAGAATGCATAATCAGTTGGAACATAGAGGTCAGGTCTTTCCTCACTCCCCGCTTCAAATTCTTCCTGGGTCTCAAC
Organism: Triparma verrucosa; assembly: GCA_030267905.1. NCBI lineage: Eukaryota > Bolidophyceae > Parmales > Triparmaceae > Triparma > Triparma verrucosa. The sequence goes on along the minus strand of BRXX01000057.1, from coordinate 25,574 downwards.
GAGTGTTTCGTTGTAAATGAACTTGGGCAGGACCTTCTCTGCTCCCATTGCATAAAAAGCATCTGGACCTTTGGTAAGCCATGTTCCTACGTGGCCTCTGTTCTCCTTGTATACGGGCACTAGGAACCCCAATTGATAAAGGTCTATAGATCCTGTGTAGGCGTCCGTCTTAAAGCCACTCGCCCCTGGGATTATAAGATAACTTGTCTGCGTCTGGGCGGCTCCGAGCACAGGAAGGGGCAAAGCATGCCAAGCGAGAAGACCGAGAGCTGATACCGAATACATCGCCGGTCGGCAAAAAAAATCTGTATTGTGGGGTTGCCTTCTCGCCCGCCACCACCCCTTCTCCTGTACCCTTCTTTATAATCCCAACCTGGCGCTACCACCCGACCGATACAGATGTCCCTGAGCCAGCCCTTGATCCCCAGGCCCGGGGCATTGCGCCAGCAGCTGGACAAGGCCGCTGCGATGAAGGTTATGACGGGCTTCGGCAGTGTGAGCTTGGGAATCTGGGCGTATCCTGCCTCCGTGTCCAGTAAGACGCTCTCTCTCTCACGAATCCCAGGCAGCACAACTCAGATATTAGCGGCTTCCCTGTTATCGGTTGGGGTGCTGTCAGCAATCTTCACCCTCTGGCTCCATGGGAAGAGTTCCAACGAGCCCAGCTACGAAAATGAGGAGTGCTGGTTCGCATACGAGAATACCGGGCAGAAGAAGGCAGATCTCTTCTACGCTCATACAACGACCCACGCGGGCCTGGCGCGGATGAACATGTCGTGGGAGGACATTGGTGGCACCTGCACCGGCCCCGTCGCTGGCGACCCCGACTTGCTGGTAGGACAGGCGGCCGCGTTCAGCGAGGAAGCCAACGTGTACGCGCCCAAGTACCGCCAGATGGGGTTCCTCGCCCAAGGAAAGGACTTGGAGACGACCGACGAGCACCTGGACGCCGTCGAGGCGTCACTGAACATGGCGGCCGGCGACCTTGAGCGTGTCTTCTGCCACTTCCTCCTTAAGCGTCCCGACAAGACCCGGCCCATCATCATCGCCGGGCACTCCCAGGGGGCGATCCTACTCAGCCGCGTCATCGCAACGTGCCTGCAGGGCTCGGAACAGCAGCACCTGCTCGTGGCCGCATACCTGTGCGGCGGCTACTTTCCCCTGGACCTGTTCGGGGCAGTAATCACGGCCCACCACGCTTGCCGTTCGCCCACGGATACAAACTGCATCATCGCTTTCGACACGCGCACGCCCAAATTTAAGCCTGAGTCCCTCAACAAGATTGTTGGCAAGATCGGGCTCTGGGCGCACAACCTTTATTGGCTTCTCCATGGGCGCTACTGCGCACGCCACGAGGGCACAGACGACGTCGGAAAGGCACGGCTGCAGATCAATCCCGGGACGTGGACGAACGAGAACGGAGGCGTCCACTTGGGCGCCAGCATGACGAGCTCCATGGCTAGGCCACCTAGGGGTCACGTTAAGGACGAGCCACTGGTTGCCCTGAAGGGGTGGGCTGCTGGTACAAAAGTCAACTTCTACTCAGTGTGCGTACGCGAGGATGTAGAGGAGTGGTGGCCCGGCTGCAGCAAGCACGGCAACCTCCACCCCATCGAGGTGCAGTTCTGGTTCTACAACATCCGGGAGAACGTCAAGGAGCGGCTGGCGGCTTGGTTCGCACTGCAAAAAAGATAATTTTGTGTGTTTGTTTTGTTTTTGAATTCTTCTATACGTTATTTCTCCCCCCCTCTCTTCCCACCCCCCCCCATTCCCCTAACAACCCCCGCCCCTTAACTCTAGACTCAATCTTCATCATCCTTCCCCCCGGCCGCATTCCTCTCCTCATCTGTTTCTGTATCGGTGTCCTCCTTGGTGTCTCCCTCATCTTCTAGCGCCTCGAAGCTGAACTCTTTGTCATCTACTCTGTGGAGGTAAACTTCGACCTTGAAATTATGATCGAAGGTCCTGCAGTGCTTGTCCTTGCAGGCCTTGTCCACAACCTGCTTATCGAAAACTGCAACAAGTGTGTGGTGTTTATATCGTTAGAAATCGTGCCGATGAGCGCCATTAAATCGCTTCCCTCTCACCTAAGAAATTGCGCTCCACAAAAGCGGTGTTGAACCACAGATGGCACATCTTGTCGTCCTGGGAGTACTGGTCGTGGTCGAAGAAGACGATCTTTACGTCGCCCTTGACCTTGACATTCATATTCTTGCAGTCAATGTCCACAAAGCGCTCCTGAGGGTAGCACTTCTTGACTCTTTCGACCTTCTTTTTGTAGTTGAAAACGCGTCTCTCCTTGTGGTTGTTTTCTCCCGTCTTCTGCAGAAGCCTCACGTGGAAGTACGGGTCACACCCGCCTCCGGTGATGCTGGGGTCGAAGTTGGGGACAGTTACAAGCCGAATGTGGGTGATTTGATACGTGTAAGTGGTGACATTCTGTCTCCTCAGTAGCTGTTCATAATAGTAAACGTAGCGGATCTGTGTGTAGAAAGGATTTGTGTGAGATTCTGAAACAAGCTAGCGCACAACTCTACCACCCCCCCTCAACCCCCCCCTCTCTCGCTCACCTGGCTAGGGATGGTAACGCCCTTCTTATTCGACGTCCTCTTCTCGCCAAACAGAGTCAAGGCCTCCTCTGCAGTCTTGCAAATCCCCATGTGGAGAAGGCAGCAGGCAATCATCATGCCCGTTCGGCCCTTCCCGGCCTTGCAGTGTATTGCCACCACATTTTCTGCGTCAGCGTTGAGAAAGCGTTCCACAGAAGTGCAGAATCTCCCAATCAGGTCCAGGGCCGAGGGATTGTGGTCGTCAAAAGGGAACCTCTCGACTTGCTCAAAGTCGCTCGCCTCGTAAGCGCGCTCGGAGCACAAGTTGTATACTTTGTAGTGGCCCGCGTGGCGGCTGGAGAAGAAGCGCTGGACCTCGTGCATGGGGTTCCTATACAGGGCCTGAGGTGAGGTGATGGGGGGGGAGGGAGGGGAGGGATGGTATGTGTGTATGGGGGGGAAAGGGAGGTTTTAACGGATCATAAGATTTATAGATAAGAGAAGTTAGATAGGAGAACGAATACTACATTGATTTTGCAATGCCGCCACCACCACACAACCCCAAGCCAATCTAATCTCACCTCCTGCCCCACGGAAGGGAAACCCATAGCTATAATTTTCTCCGTGATGTAAGTAAGGTCGAGATCAAAGCCGTCCTCGACGAACCTCTTCTTCTTCTTCGACACGACACCGCGGATGAAGGTCGCCATTCTCTGCGGAGGAGCAGGGGAGGGGATTAGTTGTTGGGGTCGCTTTGCAACTGCTTATCCGGGACCTATTTGGGAAAATTCAGATCCCAAGCGACGTGCCGAAGATTTATCTGGGCATGATTGGCTGGCTTACTCACCTAAAGTGCGTAGAAGAATGTTTCAAGGCACAGGGACTAAGTATAGGCTGGGGTTAGTGGTTTGGGAACTCTCCTGAGAGGGCCTGAACTCCTCAGGAAAAAAATCTTCGACATGTCTCCTCTTCATCAATACTAATGTTATTATTTATTATTAGAAGTACCATATCTGGGGCAAGTTGTGGTCGGCACTTATTTTGACTTCACAGACACAACCCCACTAGAAGGCAGGGCGGCTCAGCAGATCGTCGCCCTATTCCCGACGCTCCTTAGCTTAAACGAGGGGATTTTTGATAGTAATTTTTTGACCAAATCATTCCCTCCCTTTAGGCTTGGAAATACATTTTCCGCGGGCCGATGCTTCCCTATCTCAATACCTCCCAGGCCAAAGAGACCGAGGCAAAATGGGATACTATAACGAGCGCTCGCGAACGCTTGTCGCCCCGGCAGGATAGCGGTGAGAAAGCGGGGGGGGAGCGAACGGCAAGGGAGCAGCAGGCTAAGCCCCACCCTCCGGGAGGAAGCTCGGGTAGGAGGCCGTGGACTTCTGAGGAGGACGCAGCCCTTCTATCAGCAGTGTCGAATTTCGGAGAGCGTAAGTGGAAGCAGATTGCGGAGAATGTTTCAACGAGGGATCACTATCAGTGTCTGCAGAGGTGGAAAAATGTCGTCGAACCGAACCTTAGGAAGCAGCAGGACGAGCTGGGAATCGTGTCGGGCGCCCTGCCCCAGAGGGGGGGGCACGCGAGGGGGATGGAGGCTTCGGTCGAGGAGGCGCAGGCCCTGGCTAGGTCAGCGTACGAGCAACAATACAAGGCCCAGCACCTGCGAAAGCTTGCGGACAAGGTCAGCCAGGGGAAAGAGATTGACATCTACGAGCTGAATAAGGTGACTGGAAGCAGCACCGCGTCTTCGCTGCCCACTTTGAGCCCTCCGGCAGCCGGAAGCGGAAGTGAGGCCACTGGCACCACGCACACCGAAATGGAAAACATGAGGGAAATCCACGCCAGGCAGCGTGAGGAACTTCGCAGGCAGCACGCCATGCAGTACGAAGAGCTGCAAAGGCTGAGAATGATGGAGGAGCAGCTCCAGCAGGAGCAGATGGCCTCGCAGCAGTCCATTCTCATGCAGCAGCAGCACGCGCAGCACCTCCTCGTACAAAACCAGCAAACAATTCAGCAGCAGCAACAGCAGCAGCAGCGTCTTATGGGCCACCAGGGGTATAACCAGGGAAGCCATGGCACGCCTTCCCCGTTCTTAGACCCCATTCAAAGGAAGCAGTGGCAGGATCAGGAGGAGGAGAAAGAGGCCGCTCTGGCAGAGGCCGAACTTATAAGAATGACGCAAGACGAAGACGGCATCATAGACCCGCTCATGGAGCACAAGGGCATGATAACGGACGTCCAGGACTTGGACACGGAAATGAGCTTGTGCAGCATCAGCGTAAGCAGGGAAGAAAGTATGGCCGGAAGCAGGACAGGGAGCAGGGGCAGCAGCCAGGGGGGGTCCTCTGATACTTCTTTCTTCATCGGGAAAGACGAAAACGGAGGCGATTGCATTCTCAACATTCCCATCTCGGTATGGGACGCCTTTCTTGACCAGAAAGAGAAATAAGAATTAAATATCAAAAGATTAAATAGAACACATTAAGAGTTTTTCTTCTTTAGAGCTCTGTCGCACCAGATATCAACAGCCCTTGGACTGAAGGGATGAACTTGGCGCTACCTCCTGCGGCCAGGGGAGGCCTCGGAGGCATCATGCCCATGCCCGCTCCCGCTCCCACTCCCACTCCCACTCCCACTCCCACTCCCACTCCCACTCCCACTCCCACTCCCCCTCCCACTCCCCCTCCCACTCCCATTTCCATCCCGCCGACCCCTCCGCCTGCCATCATAGCCCTATTGAACACTTCCAAACCAGAATCACCACAGACCTCCTCCACCCTGCCTCTCGCAATCCCCCCCCCGATCTTCTTCGCGATCTTCTCCAGGCACCTTTCACCCTCAAAGACCATGAGGTTACCCAGACCATCTCCACTTCCACCTCCGCCAATCCATCGGACGACGTAGTCAATGATGTAGTTGCAGTACACCTTCTTGAGGACCTTGGTGTCCTTCTCCTCGATGATCTTTCCGAAGGCTTTCATGACGGTGGTCTTCAAGGTCTCGTGCTGTGACGAGCGAAGCGACGAGTTAAAAATGATGCGCCTTCTCAGGTCAACGCTATGTCCTCGCACGCTCTCACCTCCACGTAAATTTCGTGTCTGGTCGCCTCCACGACCTGCCCGAACATCGTCATGATTTCCTTGTCTTCCACGACGCCAGCCACGGCCAGGTGAGATAGCAAATAGATGCAACCGTCAGTAACCTCCCACAGGCGAGTGGGGCGGGTGACAATGCAGTCTGAGCAGCCAGCGACTCTGTTGGCGGATTTGTGTAGTTTCGGGGCGAGGCTTCCGCAGGAATAGAGCTGGTTGTTGGTGTGCATGGACTTGTCCATGACCTCCTTCTCGACATCTTTCCTGCTCCTCTTGGGCTCCTTCTTCGCCTCGCCGACCCTTTCTTCGAATCTCTTGACAAGATCTTTCAACTGAGACGAGATGGACGAGTTAGAATGAATTACAAATGGTACTGTAAGGGTCGGAGTCTCTCCTCACCTTGCCTTCCCCGGTCCCTCTCTTCAAGTCCCCCTTCAACCATTCGACGATGCCCCAACCGGCGTTGTCCCTAACGCTCCAAATCTGATCCCTGAGATTGCCCCACAGTAAATCCCAAACCTCCCCCGACTCGTCTTCGACCCCAAACCTTCCAGCGACGTGCGCCAAGCAAACCAACGCCCGGTCCCTGACAGGCCAACTCTCGTCGTAGAAGGCCACCTTGACATTCTCGACGATGAACTCGAGCATGGTTTCCACGACCTTCTCGTCGAGCTTAGTCACGGCCTCGCCGACGGCCAGAGCGGCGCTCTCCCTCACAACGTGATTGTCCTCGTCCAAACACTTCAAGTACCACAGTATGACGCTGCGTGAAGATGAAGACGATTGGCGTTAACGAATTATAATTGGTGGGGGAGGGGGGGGCACAAAAATAGGTTGCTCGCACGGTTCCTCACCTCCTGAAGTTGCGCTCCAGGACGGCCTTGCCGTCGCCCACGTGGATCTTCCACGTCTCCTGGCTGAAAATTCTCACCCCGTCCGCGAGGTAAAAGCGGTTGAGGGACATGTACTTCGCGAGGACAGCCTCGTCGGATTCCTGCAGGCCAGAGGTGCAGTCCAGGTAGCTGCGGCAAAGCTGCGAATGGGCGGAGGGGGTCGTGGGGCGTTAGAAAGGGTTTAGGGGAAGTACGAGCGCCGCCCTCTCACACGGGCGAAGCAAGGCCTCAGCGTAGCGAGATCAAGTGGGGCGAAGCGAGCGAGGCCGGGCAGAAGCGACCGAGAACCCATCACACTCTCTCACCTTGCAGGCGACCATCCTGACCTGGGACCAGTTGTCCCTCAAGGTCCCCTCCAAGACAACCTTGACGTTGTCGGCGAACTGGCAGGGTAGCTTCTCGCCCCAAATTTCGCACACTTTGATGCACAGGTTGATGGATTCCGCCCTGACGTGCCTATTGACGTGAGTGGTCGCGCAGTATTGGATCACCTCGAGGGTGGACACGTCCCAGAAGGGGGCGGGGCCGAGGGACGTTACTATGGATATCAGGGCGGTGAAGGAGGTCTCAAGCTCCCTCCAGCCGGAGGTGTCGTCGAGGGCGATCGCGGGATTCTCGGGAGTGGAAGGGTCGGGGTTGGGGGTCGTGACAGGAGCGGGGTCAGAGGACGAAGTCTTCAGGGGCGCTATGGGAGCCCGGCTGATCTTGTACGTCTGAAGCACGCTGGTCCATATGATCTTGAAGCACGCGTCGAACGTCGCTTTCGGGTCCGCAGACATCTTAACGCACTCGCCGATGCACTCTGCGGCGAGGCTGCGGACACGAGGCTCAGAGTGCAAGAGGAACGCAGTTGACTTGGAGGTCAGCTCATCGAGGACGGGATTGGGATTGGTATTAGGCTTGGCCTTCAAGTAAGCGAGCGAGAGGAAGAGGTAAGCAGCGAGCTCCTCCCAACGCTCAGAGGTGGAGTATTCTGATAGACGTGCAAGAGCGTCCGATGTTGCCGGGGGATTTGAGGTCGGAGGTGAATTGAACAAAGATGAAACGGCATCGAGGGAGGAGGAGTTGGGCAGCGCCGGGCCCCTGCGTCTTAGACTCGACAAGAGTGACTCAGGAGTGCTGAAATCCATTTTGGGGAGAAAGATTTTACAATTGTAACTTTTGAGGCCATTTCCCAGCGATTTCATTTTGACGCGTTCTAATCGTCCCAATGGAAGAGGCGAAGCGTCCGAGGGGCAAGGTGAAGGCCCACCAGCCTCCTCCAGATCCTGATCAACAGAGTACTGATCGTGGCGGCGGAGGAATGAGCGGAAAGCTGAAGAAAAAGATTCTAAAAACTAAACGAAAGAAAAACACCGCACGTCGGAAGCAGCAGGAAAATGAGCATGATATTGAGGAGGTCCTCGTGGCGCTTGAGGAGATAGCCATTGGCGACGTTGGCGGCACTGCCGACGAAGGCGGCAATGTGCCTCCCCAGCCTCCTATTAAACCTCTTGAATCCAAATCCAAAAGTGAATCCAAAAGCTCTCCGCTCAAAAACCTGCTTGATCAATTCCACCAGCTTCCGTCGCTGAACTCCGCCGCTTCTTCCAAGCTCCGCGCGGCTCAGGCCAAGAAGAACCCAAAGAAGCCCCTGACGAAGGTTGACATCCGCACCATCAACCTCTGGTGTGAGTTGGCTTTGAAATCTATTCCCCTGTCCCCCTCCTTCTCCTTCCTCCAGCAGGCGTTCCAGTCCGGCCCTTACTCCGGCGGCACTCCCTTCAACGTCAACCGCCTCCGGAATGCCCACCCCACCTCGCCGTACTTGAAGACGCTATCGGACGTAAGCTTGACGACGCTGAAGAGCTTCAGCGGTGGGACGGAGAGACAGAACGAGAAGGTCAACGAAGTAGTGAGGAAAATAGAGAGGAACCAGAGCAGCAGGGGGGGGGGGAGCCACTCGAACAAGAATGGCCCTAACACGAGCGCAGGAGTAACAGACTGGAATAACCCCGAGAACGCCGCCAAGTTGGAGAAGTCCTACTCCAGCAAGACATCCGTGAACCAGAGGAAGTGGATATTCTCGAAGATAGGCTCTAACGCTAGGGTGCTCGACTACGGCTGCGGCCCCGGATACCTCCTCGAAATGTTCGGAGATCACTCCGTAGGCGCCGACACCAGCGAGGCCATGTGCGAAATGAGCAGGAAGAGGAACCCGGGTAAGGCAGTCGTTCACCTGGAGCTTGAAGACGGGAGGGACGTGAGCAGGGAGTTCGAGGAGAAGTTCTTCGACTGCATTGTGGTGTGCCAGGTTTTACTGTATATGGAATCTCCGATGGAGGCCATCAGGCGTCTTCACAGGCTCCTGAAGCCCGAGGGCAAGTTAATTTTGGTGGAGACGGACTGGGACAGTCTTATCGTGGACATTGAAGACCGCGAGCTGTTCAATACTGTGAAGCGGAACTGCCTGAGGACTTTTCTTGACCCCCACATGGGCAGGAAGCTGGTCGGTTTGATGAGTGAAGGATTTGATGTCGTCGACGTGGACAGCTTTAATATGAACAGCACCGGGAAAGATACGAACGATTTCATGCACAACTGGGCGTTCAAGACTGTGCCGAATAAGCTTGGGAAGTTCGAGGTCGAGGAAAAAATCGTCCAGGAGTGGCTAGCAGTTATGGAGGAGAAGCAGAAGAAAAGGAAATTTTACTGTTCGCTGGATCGTTCGATGGTTGTGGGTTCAAGGAGGGACTGGATAGAGAGTGACGATAGTAGTAGTGATGATAGTGATGATGAAAGCGTTTGAATTTTGTATTCGAAAGATCTAATGTACTCTTCTTCTTTTTTTGTATTCGAATGAATTGTGCGTGCAACGGAGTTTACCTAAAGATGTAGCGGAAACACAACAAGTGTCTCATGCCGTGGCAGAGCCGTGGGTTCCCTTGCCAATGTCTTCGCTAATGGTTTCGAAAATCTCCAAGTATATCCTTTTCTGAGCCTCGACGGTGTCTTCAATGTCCTTCTGAGCTACGTGGGAGGAGGAGTGCTTTTTGACGAACAATACATCTACTTCGAGGGAAGCGGAAATTGCGGATTGGAGGGCCGTTTTTTCCTCCATCATCTTCTTGAAGGCTTCCTCCCAGCGCATCTTCATGTTCGAGATATGAATGTCGAGGTGACTGAGGATTTCGAGCTTCTTATGCATCGCGGTGGCACGGTGAGAGGGGCCGTGCAGTTGGGCTTCGGCCAGAGTCTCGTTCCACCTATTTTCTTTCTGCTGCTGCAACGAGCAAAGCGAGTCGCAAAGGATGCGGCGTCCACGACGTTAGAAACGGCAAAGAAGTTGGCAGTCTCCGTTACGTACGGAAGTATCGGCGGCGTACGTCGATATCCAATACACTTGACTTCTCAACTCGTCGCTTCGCTCCTCGCAGCATCTCACCTCCAACAACTCAGGGCTGGGCTTGACATCGTCATCCAGCTCAGGGGAGTCGACACGAACGCGATTTTGAGCTTCCGTGTCGTGACCTGCGTAACTGTTGCTAGGGCTGCGCAATGGGGAAGGAGTAGCGTTCAAACGGTTCAATTTCATGGGTGATTCAACCTCGATTGACACCTGCGTTGTGTTCGACGCATAGGCGAAATCACCCATCGCTCCATCAGGCGAAGAAACGTTGGGAGAACTCACACTAGAGCTCATGCGCTGCTTTTTTTGCCTGGCAGGAGACGACATGTGACTACAACACGAGAAGACGCACCGAAAGTTAGTGTTAGATATAAATATTGTTCGACCATTGTCAACTTACTATGTCAGCAGCTCACCTCGTGAGATCTAGTGGGTGGGTGAGACTCCCCGCCAAGCGCTTCATCGTCGGCCTGCGTAAGCCATCTTCCTGGTCTCCCTCTTGGATAAGTTCGCTGCTACGCATCTCCGAAGGGGGAGGGAAAACTTGGGGAAGAAGATTGGATTGTCCGATTTGTCGGCGTCAACTTTTACTCTTTTTTGTGACAGATGTTGTTGTTGAGATTGTCACGAGGGATGAACGAGGTAGGTATAGGCTCAAATTAGGAGTAATGACTCGGGAGAAACTGGAGCGCGGTTGGTGAGCGGCGTCAGGGATTTTAAAGGTGTGAATTTTTAACTTTCTCAGGATGTGATTTTGTGATGTTATTTTTGGATTAATCTCCGATTCTACGCCCTCGCATAGATTGTCGACTCAACAGCGGCTTTCGGCACACGTTTTTCTCCTCACACAATTGAAAAGAGTTACTCGAACGATAAGAAAACCCAACAATTCATTATTCCGAAACTGTAGCAAAACGAGGCGCCGCCAATCAAATCAGAGATGTCCGACCTCAACTACCTAGAGTGTTCTTCTCTCTCTGCAAGCAGCGAGTCCTCCCTTCCCTTGTATTCAGCGCCGCTCTATTCTCCGCCGACGGGCGCGCCGGACAAGGAACGCAGGAAATCAGTTGCAATCCCCAAACCTCCCTCCGCCATCGCAGTCGCAGTGGAGCCCACAGGAAATTCCCCTCTCATAGATGGGAACACGTACCTCTCCTTCCTCCCGCCTCCTTCAGCGCTGCTCTACTCGCCACCGACGGGCGCGCCGGACAAGAAATGCAAGAAAATTCCCAAACCTCCCTCCGATGGGAACATGTGGGTGTGTCCAGTCTGCACGTTTGCCAATCTCATCGACAACATCTTGTGCGATATTTGCCTCACGCCGAAAGGTAATTCGCCACCGAAACCACGCTCTATGTCTAAGCCAAAACCGTCAAAGTCAAGAAGTCAACGTTCACGCAATCGTGAACGTTCGCGTTCCCGGCCTCCGCTGATTGAATTGGCGTTGAACTCTCAGCAGGCACCGTCATCGACATCAGTATCGGCTCGAGGTGTGGCGGCAGGAGGTCTCTCGCCGGTCCGTATGCTTTCGGTGAGGGACGTTGTATCCGAGAGTCAGGTGAGAAGCAAAATCTACAACACCGCAGGGGATACTCGGCCACTCACCATCAATATCACTATCACACATCTCAGGACATCGAAGAAGAATTCTTGACGTGGGACTTGGAGAAAATAGCGCTCGAGGAGGAGGCTTGCGCTAAAATTCTCGGGAACTTGTCCGTTCCGGTCGACGGGTCCAGGACGATCGGCGCCCAGTTTTCGCTGTTCCTCCCTTCCACGTGGTTGATCGAAGGAAGCACGCTCATCTCTCCAACCGGAAAACGGTACCTGAATTACATGGAGAACAAGGTTACAGTGATGAACGACATCAAGAGAAAACACAGAGCCGATTACGCTAAGATGGTGCTTGAGGCGCACGGCAACATCAAGAACGGCAACGGGTTCAGACTGGCGACCGCTGATGAGAAACTGTTGGAGAGAGGCCACAGGACAGGTGCGCCGTAGATGAGGCGAGCGAAGCGAGACGAGAAGGAAATCGACTGAACGAAATACACGTGACACTAACTCCAACTAGTTTCACTCGTCGCACAACAGTGTCTAATTTTATGGCCAAGAGCTATCCCGACGACTGGAAGGTGATTGTGCATGTGAAGGACGGCGCGAGGCTCCTGGCTCTTTCGCCCGACGGGGAGGTATTCGACACGAAGAAGGCGGCGATCAACAAGCTTATCGAGTTACAGCAGCAGGAGGCGATTGATAAAGGCGTTTGGGAGCCAAGGACGAAGAAGAGGAGGTAAGCGAAGGTTTAATTGATGTTGTTCAATTTGCTTGTTTCTAACTCGTATTTCTCATTTCAGGAAGAGCAAACTCACGATTTCGAACCCCTTCTCGCCTGGGCAGCTACCACCAAAGAGGATCTCAAGGAAGCCGCAGTACATTGACGACGTTTACACACAGCCTATCAGCTCCAACAACCCCTCCTCGTCAGCGAAGCGACCCAATAGGACCTCAAAGAAGCCCGTACAGTACAGCGATGCCAACACGCAGATGATCGACGGGGATATTTTCTTCAAGGCGAACAGTTCGAATAGTAGTGGCGAGAGTCCGACAAATAGCAAAGCAAGTGAAAATTCCAAGAACTCCTGGTCAGTGAAGGTGAGAGCGATTGCCGTAGTCGTAACGAACGTGGTTGCCGCTTTCTAATTCATTCGATTCATAATACTGTAGTGGCAAGAGAGTTCAGAGGTAGAGAACGTGAAAGGAGAATCGGCGGAAAGCTTCGAGCTGCTCAATTCAGGCGCCAGTTCTGAAGTCTCAGTCATAGTCATCGACTCTAACGACGAGATTTTCAAAATTTCGAACGAGGCTTTGAAAGAAGTGGAGAAGGGAAAGTCAAAGGGAGAGTCAAAGGGAGAGTCGAAGGGAGAATCGAAGGGAGAGTCAAAGGGAGAGTCGAAGGGAGAGTCGAAGGGAGTAAGGCTTAACGCTGAAAAAATGGTCTCGTCGAAAGGAATGTCTCATATCTCTTCGAAAGTTTCGTCGGCGTTCTCGTCTCAAGTTCCGTCAAAAGTCCCGTCTCCGTCAAAGTCACTCGAATTATCCGTCCTTCAAGTCGGATCATTAGTTTCCGTATCCCCCGCCACCAAAGGCAAACAATTGTCCACCTACATCGGTTCGATATACAAACTAGATAAAAACGGGAACTACACGATTAAGCCGAGAGATAAGAATTTACCTAAGAGGTATAATGTTAAGAGGGGGAGGTTGAAGTTGGTGGAGGGGGAAGGTGATGGGACTGTGGTTGAAGGTTTTGAGACGAGAGGAATGGAGGAGAAGTATAACATAAATCTAGAGAGGACGGTTGGGCGTGGGAGTGAGAATAATTACGGAGAGAATTTAGACGACTCGAACGATACGGACGAGCTTTTGGAGAAGATTATTATTCTTGAGAGGAGAGCGAAGGAGAAGGATCTGATTATTTCGAAGAGGAATGAAACGATTTGTGTTAAGGACGAGATTATTAAGGGGAAGGACGAAATGATTTGTATGAAGGACGAAATGATTCTGAACTTGATGAAATGCGGGGGGAAGTAAGAACAAAGAAGTAGAAAGGATTGGATTAGATTTTAGATTTGGGGGTTAAGAGCTAGTTTATTTTCGAAATGTAAAATATGTACCTGGACGATCACTTGTCATTCATCACTGTCGTCGTTAGCCAGCTTCCATGTCGGTTTCATGTTGCACGCCCTCGGTAGTCCCCTGTTGATTTTTCCCGTCCTCTCCATTTCGTAGAGGACCCTGTTGAATTGCCTCGTGTCAGGCGTTCGCAGCATCGTGGAACCTCGCCCTAATATCGATTATGTTGACAATGTCAGGTGGTCCGTAGCCGGGCGCAGTGAAACCCGTACCTTTCAATCGCCCTCTACGCCTCTGCGATATCTGTCTCGAGGTCCGCGTCAGATATTGCAGAGTTCAAACCGACACGGAGGACCACCAGGGAGAGGCGGGGATCGGCCGTGACGCGTGAGGTGAGCTCGAGGAATTAAAGAACCGCGCAACTACTGCTGTCGCTCACGCTGATGAATTGAGAATCGCTAGACACTGTGAGCAATCGCCGGGCCCGACGATGAGAATCGAACAAGAGGAGGAAGACATCATGGATACTATGGCGTCCATATGAAACCTGAACCTAAACCCGTTGATGTGAAAGGTTCTGATGCTACAACGCTGCGGGGTGTCAATAGATTTGGCAAAGGTACTTTTTCCAGTTAATGACACTTTTTAAAAAAGATAAAAAAATACTATAATGTGGCTCCTCCCGCCCCTCCCACATGGCATTCCATGGATCCAAGCTATATGCCCGATTCTCCTAGCGATCTTCGTTATTTATCTTTTAGTACCAGCGAGTATGAGACATAATTTATGGAGAAGTAAGTTTTTAGAGAGAGAGCAAGCATTTCAATCGTTTGTTTTTTGTGTAATTTTAGACGCGACTTTAGACGTTATTTTAGACGGTTTTTCTAACACTGGAGTGTGAGTAGTTTTCTCGAAGAGTCATATGACGTATTATTATCCTAACTTGCGATACAGGATTAATTATCCTTACAATGGTGAGACATTTAAGAGAGAGATTGTCGTTGGGAGGCTGGGAGGGTGATTTGTATTCGTTTGCTCGATGATGAAATATTTAAACCCAGATTGTTGGAAATCTGACTATGGCGACTTTCATGGACAAGCCCGTAAGAGAAGTGCTTTGAAGAGAGACCAGTGTGAACCATTGTGTGTCCCCAATAATGCGACTGAGAGCACAACAATCCAAATCTCCCCCTCAAAAATCAAATCCAAATTCACCCAACAACTCATCTCATTTAAAACACACAACCCCCCCCCCCCCCCCACAGATTATAACGCCCCCCCCACCTCCCTCGCCTCCACCGGCGACCTCCTCCTTCTAAAATCCGACGAACTCTCCCTCCAATCCCGTTTCATCGACGAGTCAGTCGCTTCCCTCGGCATGACGTCCGGCGTCCTCTCCTCCCACGGTGAAATGACTTCCGTAATCGACGATCTAAGCGAATCAATATCCGACAAAATAAATAAAAGTAAGAGGAGTAGTATAGTCGATCCATCTGATTTCTTGGAAGACGATTTAAGAGATAGTATCGCACCGTTGACGTATCCTCTTGAGGATGTTATTGGACTTTTCACGGATTATAATCAACCTAGTCCTGAAGATTACCTCGAAGCTTCATCAATCGGCGGTAAAAAAAAGCTGAGAAAACTTCAATGGAGTTACCTTGAGTCACGTTGTGGTTCCGTATTTTCTTCAGATAAAGTTTTAGGTTTAGCTGTTATATGCCATTCAACCGACGGAGGAAAGTACGCGATTATGTGGTGGAAGGACGGAGAGATTAGGTGGTGTAAAGCTAAGAGGGTTACGGTGAGGGAGAAGGAGAAGGAGAGGGGGACGAGTTTTAGGAAGAAGTTGGGATTCGGGGGGAAGAAGACTGAATGGGATGAGGAGACTAGGTGAGTTGTTCAAAACTGTTATGTGATCATGTTTAAAACAAACGTCTAACGTTTTCACATCCTCTTCTTAGCCCCGGAATCTTAAGCCTATCCTCAAGTGGATTAGCAAGTCCCTCCTCCTCTCGTGTTAACGCGTCTCTAATACCTTCCGTCGGTAGCACCGTTCACTCGATAAAGTACGAGAACGTTGTAGCGTTGGATAAAGGCGCTAACACACCGCCGTTTGTATGCGCGAGAAACGTGCAAGGGGAGAGGTGAGATGACGCTTGGAAAGCTGGGTGTATTTTATTCTTAAGATTTAATGTTTATTAACGTACGCTTATTCTCCTCCAGGTGTTTCTCTATTTTGACTGAGGAAGGTAGCTTGGACATTGAATGCTTCAAAGGGGAAAGGGACGTCATCGTAACCAGTGTCATGGAAACGCTTAAAAAGGCAAGGGGAGAAGGGAGTGGTTCAGGCCTTGAGGCTGTGTAATGAAACGGTTTTTAAAACGTTTGACAGAAGTGTGTGTGTGTGTGTTTTTTTTCATGACAAACTTTTCTTTTTTACATTGCGATTCGAGGATGGAGCTGTGCGGCTAATACACCCTTTTCATCTGGGTCACTTATCATACCGAAGAGGGCTCTCGCTAGACCGTCTCTGACGTAAGGCGCTAGTTTACCCTCTCTCTTCTGTCTAACGATTTCGAATATCCAAGGTAATACCGCCAGGTCGTTATTCCCTGACCCAGAGACTAGGAGGTCGGAGATTATACCGAATAGTTGGTTGGTTGTTTGATCGCTTAGTCGACCGCATACGACGGCGGTTTCGTTCATTAGGCGGAGGACTAGGGAGCCGTTTCCGGTTTTTATTGCGGTTTGGTAGGCTGTTTCGAGCTCGTCAGTGTGGAGAAGCCACTGATGTGCAAGAGAGTTAGAACTGGTTTATTCTCAGTGAATATTAGGGATGTTGGCTTGATATTGCTTACCTGGATTTCGCGCCAGATACTTACGCCCTTGTTAGGATCTATGCCTTGTCGTTGGAAGAAGAGATCCTTCTCGCTTGGCTGTTTTGCAAGCTGTTGTTGCTGCTGCTGTAGCAGTTGTTGATGTTGCGGCTGGTGGATGTTCTGGGACGAGCCTGCGGGGCCTTCACCTGATCGCTTCACGACGACTTCGACTTCCTTCATCCTCTGGTTTAGACCCTTCATGTTGTCGGCGCTGATCCTGGCCAAATCGTCTAGCGACCTTTGCAGGCCAACACTCTTGTTGCCCAGCTGCAGCGACGAGTGTGTTGTGTAGGGAGTTAGAATTTGGTGGGGGCCAGAGTAGCAGTGCAGTGTCTCACCTCCTTCAAGAGACGGACAGTGGCAGCACCACTGCCGCCTGCAGAAGCTTCGCGGGGAGATCGAAGGCCACCGGCTTTGCGCTGGTGGAGGTATTTCTTGCGGCCGCGTTTGATGGCGTCCTTAAGGTTGTTCCCCTCTCCCTCAATTTCCTTGTCCAACTTCTTACGTCGACCCTCCGGGTTGGTGACACTGTCATCCTCTTCTCCGTCATCGTTGTTATCTTCGTCTTCGTCCTGCGACGAGCGGAGCAAAAAACAGAAGAAGTCAAAATCAGCGAAGAAGTTGAATGAAGTTTTGGCGAATCCTCTTACCTCCTCGTCGCGATCTCCAATGTCGGGTTCGAATTCAGGCCGGAACTTGATCGGTGGGGGACTCTCGATGTCGTGGAAATCCACGTTATCTTCTGTGAAGCGACGAGTTAGAATTGGTGTGTGATTGCTGTCGGATTGCAAATTTCTCCAGCTCTCTCACCTTCCTCCTCGACACCAACTCCGCCAACCCCCTTGCCCGCACTCTTCCTCCCCCGCAACTCCTCTAAGCACTCGAGGCACTCGGCGGCAGCGTCACGGATCTGCTTCACTCCGGCCTTGGAGCGATTTATGGCCGCTATGATCGCTTGGATTCTGCCAAAGATGTAGTCCTCACAGCACCTCGCCTTGCACATGGCCGTCATCATCCGGATAGCTTCAACCTTCTCCTTCCAAAACTTCTTCTTCTTGCTGTTCAAGGACTGGATGCTCTTGTTCACCATGTACGGGCCCATCTTGTCGATGCGCTGGGCCAGAAGAGGCTGGGCGTTATCGCCCTGCAGGTCCTGCACGGACTCGCACATGTTGGTCGCGCAGAGGTAGAGCTGGGCGTCAGCGCCCGAGCCCGGGGTGTTTCGTCCCATTGCCGCCGTGAGTTCGCTGCGCGCAACTCACGAGTTAGAATTATGTATATAAGGCAAAATAAGAAGTTCTCGTGCTCTCACCTGATGAGCACTTCGGAGTTAGCCTCGATGGCCTTCGCGTGTTTGCGCCCGCTCTGGTTCAAGTAGAATTTCTCCATGTCGGATAGCCTCTCGACGACGTAGCCAGCCGGCAGTATGGCCGAGGAAAGGGCTTGGTGCATTGCCGAAACGGCGCTGCGACGACGATGAGTGTGGCGTTAGCGTTAGACATGATAGTGGAATTCTTTTCGCTCCTCGCAGTTTCGCGTTCTCACCTCTTGCCTCTGAAGAACATCAGCGCCATTCTATTCGCGATGATCACGGTCTCCTTCGGGATGGGGATCTTCGTGGGGCGGAGGGCGTGGCGCAGGTCTTCCATCGACCTGATGTTGCCCGTGATTTGGATAGGGATCATGGGGGGGAGGGGTTTGATCGCTGCCGAGATGCAGTTACCTGCAGCCTCCTTGGTGGTCAGCTGCTGCTCGCTGTAGACGCTGAACAAGTCTTCTAGTAAACTCCCGAGCCTGTTTTCACATTTGCTGTAGGGGCTGTTGGGAAACGAGAATCTCATGCACCCCGACATCGCCGAGACGCATCCCTGGTGTTGGCTGGTGTGAGATATACATATAATTGTTTAGCATTCGAAGCTTTCGGGGTTCGATCTCACCTCCCTCATGGCGTCTTCGACACCTCTAGCTCCGCTCAAAACAATGTCCATGATCGTGTTCATCGACTTGGCCGTGGCCGTTGCCTGCGGATGTACCAAGCACGTGTACTCGACAATCTGCAGGATGCTCCGGCGCGTAGCCAAAGACGAGCTCGCAGGGTGCCTAGACAGCTGGTAAAGGAAAGGCTGCACCTGATGCGGCTGCATCATGAGAACGATCTGGTGAATCTCCCCTTGGCTGCGGGAGAGCGTGTCCTTGTCCTCGAGTCGAGAAAGGCTCTGCAGGACGTGGTTCTTCCAAGCGGCAGCCGCCTTCTTGCTGTAAGACGCGGTCGACTGGCTGATGATTTCGTGGATGTTGATTGTTGACTATTCGCGTAATATTGAGGTGAGAAGAATGGATATATATATATATGTGCTTCTCTCTTACCTTTGCGAAAGGTGCTCTAGGAGAGGCTAAAGGTGGTGCTGTCGATTTTGATTTCGTTGGCGGTTGTGGTTTTTGCGGAGAAGGCTCAGGTGAAATTGAAGGCGCGGGTATGTGAGTGATCTCCGGCTCGATTGATTCAGGCTCGGGTTCGGGAATATGATCAGGCTGTGTGTAATCGGGGAGGGGAATTTTATCTTCCTCCTCGAAGTTGAAGCCGGACTTATACCTGTCGTTAACAGGCGCCCCTGAAGCGAGCACAATCTTCTCAAGCCTGCGACGACGAATGAGTTGGCAGCAGCGGGGTGATGAAATATGCTGCACCTATTCTCACCTGTTCATTTTCTGAGGACTCCCACTTCTACTATTTCCCCTTCTACTCCTACTCCTCCCCGTTCTGCTCTTATTTGGACTCATCGACCTTCCCCTACTGACGTTCATCGTGGGGTTCGCAGCATTGACAGTTCTATTAATTGAATGTGCAAGCTCAACGAATGTCTTGCAATCGGGAGACATTTTTTCGGCGGAGAAATCGTCGCCAGGGTAGAAAGAGAGGACCATGCGGATGCGACCGCCGGAGGTAGGACGGGTCATGCTAGGCGTCTTGGTCATTTTGTAGTAGGAGGGTTTCACGATTACGCATTTTGAGAGGACTGGGTTTTTTGGGGGAGAGGAGTTAGGGTTAGAATTTGTGAGGGTAGAGGGTTAGGGTTATGTGAGTGGGGTTACTGGTTACTGACCTTTCCCCTTGAAAATCTGTTCAAACGGTATTTTGACCTGCCCGACGTCCGTCCCCTCGCCCTCTTGATCTTCATTATTATATGTCATATCCGTAAGAGTGACGGCGACTTGACCAGAGAGTATATCGTCGATTGTTTCTACTGATAAAGGGAAGAAAAATTCGGTGTCGAAACGAGGATCGGAGGTGTTCGAGGAGCATGACGTTGACTGGGTGCGGAGGGGGTTGCTGTTGTCAACTTGTTCGTGCAAACCTAAGGGTTCGTCGTTGTGAGATTGATGCTAGGGTTGATGATGGATTGGTTTGGCTTTGTGAGAGTCCTGCCGAGACAGTTTGTTGTTCTCACCTCCAACGAAGACAGTCGCTCTTAATTCGCTTCCGGCACCTTTACTTCCTTCCGTTCCGCCAAGCTCCACGACGTCTAGTATTTTGACGCCAAGTCGTGTGCATTTCATTGGATCTGAGACTGTTGTCTCGGGCTCTACAACAGTCATGTCTGAAGGTTGGTTATCATCATTGTTTGAAGGGGGATCGGTGGGCTGAGGGGTTGGGCTAGATGTAGAAGGGGTTTCGGCAGGCAGTGACGTGTCTTCCAGGGACGACATCGTTGATATTGATTCCCAGCAGATTTTAAATTTTTTTTTCTGAGTCGAAGTCTTCCACTGGACTGTAGCTGGGGATTGAATTTTAAAGGGAGAAGGGTAGAGGTTAAGTTTACATTTTTTGAGAGTAAAGTGTTCCTGAGATATATTTAAAGAGTTTCGTGAAAGGTTTACTTTAGGATTGTTGTTTTTGGTATCGTTTGTCATAGTAGTTCGGAAGTAGAGGGTTTTTGGGGTACTGTGTGTGTAGGAGGTTAGGTAGCGGGATTGGACGGTTTAGTTTATTGTCCATAGAAAGTAATCATGGACGATTCAGACTGTGAACATGAGGACGGTTTTAGTTACAGCTACAGCTACACCTGTTCACCTTCTCCTACCCCTCCGCCAATAACCTTAGCTCCAATGTTAACACCGACAGAAATCCCGACTCCCTCCCCACCAACCCTGACGCCTACGTTTGTACCAACATATTCAACTGACCACCCCACGCCTTCCCCTTCACCTTCGCCTTCCCCTTCCCCTTCACCTTCACCTTCACCTTCACCTTCACCTTCACCTTCACCTTCACCTTCACCTTCACCTTCACCTTCACCTTCACCTTCACCTTCACCTTCACCTTCACCTTCACCTTCACCTTCACCTTCACCTTCACCTTCACCTTCACCCTCACCCTCACCGTCGACTGTTTCAGATACTTTGTCGCCAACATGGTCCCCAACATGGTCACCCTCCTCTCCCTCCGATTCTTCCCAATCCTCCTCACCCCCCTCAAAAGATATAACAAAACCTATCCTTACCGTCATCCTGCTCTTGGTCCTTCTATTCACAAGCCTAAGGTACTACTTGAAGCGTTCTAAAAAATCCCGGTCAGAGAGGGACAAGAAAATGGTCGAGCTGAAAACCTTCGAGAGAATGGCGGCGAATAGCACGCAGGCTTACTCGACGAGCAGTTACAGTAGCGGGCGCGGAGGGAAGATGGAGGGGTTTGGTAGTAGCGGATACGTTTAGAAAAGGTCTTTTAGTTTTTAGAATTAAAATGTTGTGAAATGTTATCTTTTCTTCTTTTAGGAGGCATTATCATGTTTGGGAATAATTTTGTGGTTTGGGTTGGGCGGGACGAGACAGGCGTAAATAAATGTTTTGGGGTGGTTGAGATTTTGTGGAGTGGATTTTATTTTCGAGGGTTTACTTGGGATGTTATCAAGAGTGAAGTTGACTTGCTGCCACCCTCACACCATCCCGCCCCCTTCCCCCCCTCTCTTCTTTCCTCCCTCCAAGACCATCTCCACCCCCCCCCCCCCCCCCCCTCTCCCACTTCGCCCTCTCCAACTTCGCCCCCTCCCGCGGTCGTGATGATTACAGCCGCGAAAACCAGTGCAGATCCTAACCCAGCCCTCCAACTTATTGGCTCCCCCAGCAACGTCACTCCCCACATATACCCCCACGCAATCTCCGTCGTCGTCACAGTTGACGAAACGTTCGAAGACATATTAGGAGCGACGAACGATACAATCAAATTTGGGGTAACATAAGTAAATATCATGGCGACAACCATGGGGATGCATTTGCCTACGTCAACTTCACTTTGTAGCTTGTAAGAACTGTCTTTATCCACAGCCCAAACAACGAGTCCAACGGGGACAAGGAAGATAGCCTGCCAGTGAGCTCCCTCGATTGGGTGGAAAACGTTCCTACTTAACCGGAGCATTATCAGACACGCAGCCCACGTACATGGAGAGAGCAAAGCGCAGCAGTATCCAACGATAATGAGAGTGTGCTGTTCTGAGGGGGGAGAAGGTTCATCAATTGATGTGTAGGTAGGGGTTTAGCTACCAAGTAAACTCCGAGACCTGAAAGGACAATGGAGATCGCGCCCCTTACCCCGGTACGTTCAGTGAGTACAAACCTCGAAATGATTGCAGTGAAGATTGGGGTTGTGTTGCCCAACGTTGTGGAGGACCCATGGGTGAAAGGTTTACGCTGAGCACGTAAAGCGACAAGGTTACGGCGGCCGTGAACCCGCGGGCCATCAGTAATTTACGGGAAGTTGTACGGGGAATGTTGGAGGTGTAGAGGAGGCAACTCGTTAAAATCAGGTATCCTGCGCCAACCAGGGTAAGGAGAAAACCTAATAGGACACCTTTGTCGGATATGATGCGGGAGATGAGGGTTGTGAGGGCGTACAAGAATGCGGCGATTAATATTAACAACAGGTTTAAAAAGGGTTTCATACAGCTTGTCATGTGGGCCCCTGTAGCACACAGGCTTCAGTCAGTTCCTGGTAGATTTTCTACACCGGAAGCGGGGAAAAAATCCTATGGGAGAAGAGAAGTGAGGAAAAGGGAGAGCGGGCCGAACGCTCTTTGTGGAGGGGTGAGTTGTATTGTTTTTTTGGAAACGATGTGGAGATGTCCAGAGATTTGCAAATTAATTGACCAGCCAGAAAAGAGGCTGGATCCTTTGTCCATCCATAATCGATCAGTTTACGTTAAAATGGTAAGCTGCATGATTCGAATCGATAATATGTACATTTAACATGCTAGATTTAAATAAATAATCAACTTTCATCGTAATAATTGGCAATTATTGATGACTGCCTCATCGCCCACCGATCCACCGATCTGCATTTCACAGAATATACAGAGTAAAGTCGGCATCTCAAGCAGAACAGACATCGTTTAGAACAATTCCGCGTTCATATCTATAGACGGGTCGCCGTTGACTAATCGTGAATAAAAATGTATCGTATAGTATCAATACTAACTCCCCTAAACCTCCCTTCCCCTCCCTTCCCCTCCCCTCAAGGTCGTCTACAACTTTAAAAAGATCGGCCCGGTCCCCTCCGCCACCGACATGGTCGACATAGTCCTAACCCGCACCCAACGTAAAACCCCCACCGTAATCCACCCCGGTTACAAGATCTCCCGCATCCGTTCCTTCTACATGCGAAAAGTAAAGTTCACCCAACAGACCATAGCGGAGCGTCTCGGCAACATCGTCGAGAACTTCCCCCGCCTCAACGACATCCACCCTTTCTACGCCGACCTGATGAACATCCTCTACGACCGTGATCATTACAAGCTCGCTCTCGGTCAAATAAACACCGCCAAAGGTCTGATTGATTCTTTATCCCGCGATTACATACGTTTGCTCAAATACGGCGACAGCTTGTATAGGTGTAAGCAGTTGAAGAGGGCGGCGCTGGGAAGGATGTGCACTATTATTAAGAGGCAGAAGTCGGCGTTTGCGTACCTTGAGGAGGTGAGGATGGACGGACAAGGGAGCCTAACAACAGGGAGTGAAGCGACTGAGAATTTATGTAGCAAAGCAGCACCCTCTTCTCATGAACTGTTCCGTTCGCCTCTTAACGCATATCTAA
>BRXX01000056.1:65269-77591 GCA_030267905.1 Triparma verrucosa | reverse complement strand
CCTAACCCTAACCCTAACCCTAACCCTAACCCTAACCCTAACCCTAACCCTAACCCTAACCCTAACCCTTGAGTGCTTGCTGAGAAGGACGGGGAGGACAAAACGAAATTCACCCACTACGAGAAGTTCACCGGCGGCCTCCTTTCGTTCTTGCCTGCGTCCATCCCGAGGGGCATCGTCTCCAAGAATTATGACGACTTCAACGCCCTGCTTAAATCACAGTGCGAGGCATAAAATATAAATAATAAAATACTAATAATAATAGCCTCGGCACAACATGTTTTCTTTCATAATTCAATAATTAATTAATCATATTATATTGCATCCAATACCTCCATCTCCCCCTCAGTAAACAGAACCAACCCATCCCTAATCTTCACCAACTCGTCTATCCTCTCCTTCTTCCTGCACCCCACAATCAAACACACGCAGTTCCACTTCTGCCTCACATACGCCATAACGAGCTGATGCGGGCTGACGCCCTTCTCCTCTGCCATGTTCACGACGGTCTTGAAATCGTAGACGGAGACCTTCCCGGGACGACCTTCAGCGTAACGGGCTTTCACACCCCCGAACATCCCGTAAGGAAAGAAAACTATGCCGTTTTCCTGGCAGTACCTTAGAACTCCCCTCTTCCCGACCTTCCTCTTCCTCTTCCCTCCCACCTCTTCGTCTATTTCGAACTCGGCCTCCCTGTTCCAGAGGTTCCACTGGTTCTGGACCGCGGCGATTTCAACAATCGAGCGGGCGAACTCGAGCTGATCGAGGCGGACGTTGCATAGGCCTATATTCTAAGAAGCGTGGAAAATAAGAGCGAAAAGCGTGCGACAAGTTAGCACAAGATGAATCCCTCCCTCCCTCACTTCCCTCACCTCAACAAGCCCCTCCTCCTTACACTCCTTCGCCTCCCTAACCAACCTCCCGAACTCCTCCTCCCCATACCCCTCACAATGATGAAAGCTCCAAACCCCCAAACTCTCCACCCCCAACCTCCTCCTACTCCCCTCCACAAACTCCCTAACCTCCCCCTCCCTAAATTTTCTCAACCTCCAATCAGTACTCTTAGAACCTACCAACTCCATACCTCCTTTCGTACCAATAACCTGACCAACACCTTCAGTCCTCACTTCCCCCAAACATGACTCCATGTACCCAGGGTCATCTCCCGGGTGGTAACTATCACCGGTGTCTATGTAGCCTACGTTTAATTTGAAGGCGTGCTGCAATATTTGGAGGGCGGAGGGGCGGGGAGGACGGCCGGAGGAGGAGTAGGAGATGGAGAGGGGGAGGGTGCCGATGCCGTAAGGGGAGATTGGGGTGGAGCCGAGGGTTAAGGTTGAGGGGGGAGGGGGGAGGTAGTCGAGGAGAGAGGTTAGAGAGTTTGAGGAGGAGTTGCGGGAGAGGATTGAACTGTTGACAGAGGAGATTGAGGGGGAATCTGATGGTTTTTCGAAGGGAGTGTCGAAGGGAGTGTCGCAGAGGGAGCAGGAGGAGGAGGAGAGAGGTGTTTCGGTGAAAAGACAGATGGGACAGTGAGGCATTATTTTATGGTTATTGTGAGCTCTGACGACTGTCTGTGACTTAAATAGTAACGGCACTGTAAAGATCGATAATATACGACGAATAGATGCTGAACTACAACTACTTGCTCTAATAATTCGCCTTGGACTTAATCCCTGGCAAATATTGGGAAATATTTCATCAAGGTGCAATAATAAATCAACACCAATGCGGCGGCCATCGATGCAGCGCTCGCTCAGAAGTCATGTAGCTCGTCCGTCAATAAATTGCTCTAGGCCCTCATGCGTTTCCTAAACAATATATCCTCCTTCCTCGGCACGCCACCAAGCAATATTGCTTCACTCTTCATCTTCAAAATGATAATAAATCGCACATTACAACGTAACCTTAGATAATTTGCATCAATTTCCGATATGATACTAACAGCCGTACTATACAAAGTACTCTTAGTACTCATAGCGTCAATAATCAGCTCTAACTTTACTAATCTCCTCCCCTCCTTTCCTCCCACAGAACATACATAAATACCACATTACATTAATACCCTTCAGTCATTTATAATAATACAAAATGCCTCCAAAAAACCCAAAGAAATACGTCCTCCTCAAAACCACTGGCGACCTGAAACCCCCCTGCGCCTTCTTCGCCCGCGGTGAATGCCGCAACGGCGACACTTGTAAATTCAGTCACACCACGACGCCTACAGATCTCAAACCTTCAAGGCATCAGCAGTCTGATAGTAGTTCGGTGGTTAGTTCTGAGAGTGAGGACGAGGAGCCTTCTCTGCAACCCCCCGTCATCAAAATCGGGAGAATCGTCAAAGTAGAGGCGAAGAAGAAGGAGAAGGCGACGAAGCCTTCCGAGCCCCCGAGGCCTTCCGAGCCCCCAACTTCGGACTCGGACGAGGAGGTGAGAGGGCGACAGAGGACGTTGAAGCGACCCAGCTGCCCAGAAATTTTTCGTAGGAAACGGTAGCTGCTGCCAACTCTGCACACTTACAACATTCTAACGGCCTTTATCCGCTTCGCTCGCAGACGGAAGCTCAGCTTTTAGAAATCCAGAGAAAACTACAGGAGAAGAAGAAGAAGAAGAAGGAGGCGGCGGCGAAGAAGAAGAAGGAGGAGGAGGAGGCCAAGGCCAAGGCCGCCAAGGCGGAGAAGAAGCAGCCGCAGGAGAAGAAGAGGAAGAAGGAGGCGGAGGGGGCGGCGCAGAAGAAGCAGAAGGTGAGAGCTGAGATGAGATTAGATTATGCAGCAAACGCGCAGCAATTTTAATACCTATACTAACTCGACTCGTGCGCAGAAAAAGACGCCCGAAGCCCAAGTCTCAACCCCCACCTCCTCCCTCTCCTCCCTCTTCTCCTCCTCCATGTTCCCCGTCTCCTCCTTCTCCACCGAGCCTCCCAAACCTTCCAAGCCCTCGACCCCCCCTACCCCTAACACCCCCTCCTCCCCCTCCCCAACCTCCGGCCAATCAACCTCCCCCAAAGCCACTTCCCCCAAGAAATCTCCCCAGCCCCCCATCCCTCCCCCCCCCCTCCCCTCCTCCCCCGTCACGAAAACCTCAAAATCCTGGCACCCCCTGGTCCTTCAAACCCGCTCCCACCCCCGCTTCGCCGGCTGCCTCTCCGGCCTGAAATCCCCCTCCACCGACCCCACCTGGTTCAAATCCACCCCCTACACCTCCCTAGAAAAGACCGACAAACGTCACTCCACCGGTCCCATGCCCAAAATAATAGCCATGGACTGCGAAATGGTCGAAACCCGCGACCCTCTGACGGGGAAAATCGACTCGAAGTCGCTCTCCCGCCTCAGCGTAATCGACGGTGAAAATCCTTCGAACGTCTTGATCGATACTTTAGTGAAACCTTACTGGCCTGTTACGGACTACCGTACCCGTATAAACGGTATAAGCGAGGAGTCTTTGAAGGGTTGTAACTTCACTCTCAGGCACGCGCAGAAGTTTATGGATGAGGTTTGTAGTGATGAGACGGTTATTGCGGGGCATGCTATTCATAATGATTTGATTAGCTTGAGGATGGAGCATTATAGGGTTGTAGGTGAGAGAGATTCGACGATGTGTTTTTTGCTTGTGTTGGTGTTTGTTTTTTTTTTTCCCCTTCTAACACCCTTCTTCATCGAATCGCTTTTCTCCTTCTCTTTTTTTCCCAGATTCAAGTTTTCTCTTCAAAGCAACCGAGAACTCCACAGCCCCCCCCAGCCTAAAAGACTGCGTAAAACACATCCTCGGTCTCGAAATGCCCAAAACCCACGACTCCGTAAACGACGCAGCCCAATCAATGGCCCTCCTCCAAAACTACAAAGAAAACTCCGGCCAAACATCAGAAATCATAAGATCCTCAAAGAACACGCACACCGACACGAACGGCCCCGACACTCTCTTCGTCCACCACATACCTCCCGGCTGCGACGTGGAGAAGGTCAAGAAAATGTTCCTCAACCATACGGAGGTAGTCCCTAAGAAATTAGGTGAACTCCAGACACCTTCCGACGGGGGTTTCTCTAAGATCGTAGTGTACTTCTCTACGAAAGACGAGGCCTCGAAGTGTTTTGAGGGGTTTAGGGGGCAGGCTAAGTTGGATAAAGGGGGGAGGGAGCAGAAGCAGGTTTTCATGAGAAAAAAAGTGGGGGAGAAGAGCGCGGAACATGTTTTCGTTAGGAAGAACGGACCGACGAAGAGGAAGGAGTAAAGGGGGAGGAAGGGGGGAGGGGGAGAGAAGGTGTGAAGGGGGGGGAAGCGATGTGGATTTTGTGTTTTAAAAAGGTCATCTTTCGTCTATTCTTTATTTTCAAATAATGGGAACCTATTTATTATCAAACCATCGTACTCGAGCATGTCAGGGCCACAGTCGTGACCGTCGCGATTCCCTTCAGCAGCAGCGCCCTCTCCAGGTTCCTGCCCTCTTGGTTTAATTTCCAGTACTTGTTGTGGAACTCGCTGAGGCCGCCGATTATCTCGAGGGACGTGCAGAAGAGGTCGCAGAATAACTCGGGGACGATCTGATACAAGAGGAGGGTAAGAACTGTCGAGGTCTCTATTTGGGCGGATTCGATTGAGTTCGCGAACTGGAACAGACCAGTCGAGGGGAGGTAGTACAGGATTATGGCGGCTGTGATGGCGGACACGTACTCCACGATCATGTCGTTGTTGTTGTCCATCACTCGAAGGTAGCCGTTGCTCACGAATTTTTCTCGGTGAGAGGACGTCCAGAATTGTTGGTTAGCGCCGGACTTGATGAAGAGGACGTAGAAGAATATCCTAGTTACCACCTGCGAAAGTTTGTAGTTTGTTGGTTTGGTGGCGTAGAAATGGTAGAGTTGACATGAGGGGTAAGGGAGACGGACGTCGATATATCGTAAATGCGCTCTTCTCACCTCCGCCCACGCAGCCGCTATGCCGAGAAGCTTTGCTGCTTCGGGGTTTGGAACTGAAAGAACCAAGATACGACACATTAAAGACGTCGCGAGCTCGTATATATAGCAGCTGTAGTCTGCTTTCCAGTCATAGCCACCTCCGGATTTCATGAGGAGTATCTGGCCCTTATTGCCAAGAATCTGCAAAGGCACGTCCACGACGTTAGAACATGCTACGTATGGAAGTCCTAGGAGGCTGGCGTCAAGTATCACACAATCGTGAATGTCTCGGCTCGTCACTTTAGCGCCTCGCACACTCTCACCTTCAGGCAAAGAGCTAAGAGGCACACTGATGACTTCCAAGCTGAGCTCTCGCTGAATCGGAACAGGGGGAAAACGCCATAAAGGTAGAGAATCAGTACGGTGAATACTAAAAGCATGGGAAGCCCTGACTTAACCGCTCTACGGATCCTCCTTCCAACTGTGTACGGCTGGATTATTACCCCTTCCGGAGCGTTTTTAATTTCTTCCTTTTTCCGGTTCATAATCACGGCATCACCCATGAGGATTATGCACATACTTGTTTGGATCACGCAAAAAGAAGCCCAGAACGCCCCCCCTCCAAACAGCTCATCGCCTGAAGTCAGCAAAATGTAAGAAGAAAACACAATCATGATGGCATTAAACAAAGTTGAGACGGGCATTGCATGCTTGAGACTACGAGGTAGGGCAAAGTAGACCATGAGGAGCGATATCAAGTACAAAGTTAGTTGGTACGCAAGAACGCATGCAAACCGTGTTTTGCGCTTCGAGTCAAGAGTCATGTTTTGTGCGAAGTTGGCTGCGCAGGAATCGATCGAAGTAGTAGAGTTAGATGCATGTAGCAAATCCAAATGACAAACGGTATTCTTACCAAGCATGCGGATTGTGCCGTAGCTGATTGAGCAGAATATCACGACGACAAACATCATTTTTGATAAACATTGAACTGATTCGATTAGCCGGTCTCGCTTCCTGCCTTCCCACCGGATCGCCGTGCTCACTGTGGACATTTTTGTAGACATCATCGCTCCAGTGACCTGACGACCAAGGACGAGGTCCCGGATAATTCTATCGGCTGCAGGATGCTGCATACTACGCAAGACGGCAGCCAGATCTTCATGGGTAGCGTTAAGGATGTTTTCGACTGAACTTTTGAGGGCACGCTGATCGACAGGGGGGTTGCTGATAGGCGTGACTTGCATGGGGCTCTGGACAGAAGAATATCGCGTAAGCGTCAAAGATTAAATGCTCATTTCAAGAAAAGCCTACTGTGCCAAAATCAGAACAAAACCATGGGAAAGATCTTATCTTTAAGAACCCTCTCTACTTCCCACCCCGCCCTTCCCTCCCTCATGAAATTCGCCCTCTCCCTCAACGCCATCACTGCTCTGTGTCTACATCAGATGACGTCCTCCTCGGCCTCCCCGGTCTGGCTCCCCAGCGCAGGAGATGGCATGGAATCGGCATGTTTCAATCAGTACCATGGAGGAGGAACTGTCCTGGCCCAGTGCGGTGGCCCCACCACGACACAGATAGCAAACAACAGGGACAGTGAAGGGAAGCTGCCCATCAATGAGTTCATCGCACTGACCGACCATTCCATACAACTCCTTGATCATCAAGACGTGGAGCATCCGTGGGTTTCCCATTTTTCGGGCTTCGGAACGACAAACTGGGGAGGTCACGAGGCCGAGGTGAGAGTAATCGTCGGCGTGTGTATTAGACAAGGGCGTACAGGGCCGGGACTATATACTGCTACATTATTCTAACTCGTCGCTTCGCTCCTCGGCTCACTGATCCTCGCTTCGCTCGTCACAGTTCAAAGCGCAGGCGTACACGAGCTACGTGGGCGGCTCCACCCAAATTTTCTCCGATTGCACCGATTGCGCCCCAAAGAGCGCCATGAACCTTGGCTTCACGAGTTACTTCATGCAGGTGGATGAAAGTCTTGGTGACAACCAGTTCTTCGTCGGATCTCCCGGCGGGGTCAACTACTACCTTCCAGGATGTCCCAACTACACCCCCGGACAGACTTCCGAGGGTGAGAGCCGACGACCTCGAAACCCCCACGTGATATTATTTATAACCCTCGAAACCCCCACGTGATATTATTACATAACCCTCGAAACCCCCATGTGATATTATTACATAACCCTCGAAACCCCCACGTGAAATGTTACATAACCCTCGCTAACCCCAACCCCATATATCGCTCAGGAACTGACTTCGTTTGCCCTCGGGTTGAAGTCAAAGCCGGAACTTACAAGTTCACCGTACTCGGTCTCATGTCAGGGTCTATGATAAATTCGTTGAACTCTGCCAGCCCTCCCGCGACCGACCAGGGGACTATCGACTCCTCTAATGACATCGAGGTGAGAGCGTCCGAGGAGCAAAGCGAGGAGCTGAGGAGTCGTGTGTATTGGACAACGAAGTACATGGCCGATACTTCGCACTGCTACATTATTCTAACTCGCCGCTTCGCTCCTCGACTCGCTCGTCGCAGCACGACATCGCGAACTACAAGACCCTCCTCTACAGGACGACCCTCGACATCGGGGCCATGACGGACTTTAGTGCGGGCGACCTCGGAAATTTCACCACGTTGGTCATCGGGGGGGTTGAGAACGGGAAGTCCTTTGACCAAATCAGCAGTACCTCAGACCTTTCAGGCTCCGTCCTGCAAGTCACGGGGAACAAGGTGAGAAGTGGTGATGACCACAGCACAGGCCGTGCGTGAGGTCGGATTATCCATTCTAACTCGTCGCTTCGCTCCTCGGCTCCTCGGCTCCTCGCAGTTCGGCGCGATCAACGTCACTTTCTCGGACAGGTACTCGACCGGGACTTTCACCCGCTCTGAGGCTGACGTTCTCGCCAGATTCGACGGCTGCCAGGACTTAGGCAACAACGCGATGGACGACTGCACCACCGACGTCACTGGATTTTATCCCGCCCCTGACTCCTTCCCCAATGGGGTAGAGAATGGAGGAAACGACGGTGTTAAGAAATCGGGCACTCCTGAAATGTCCCGCGAAGAGCTTGGAAAGTTGGACGGAGCTCCGGAGCTGAAGGTGACTGAAGTCAAGAACATGAAGATCACCATGCGCCCTTCCACCGGGTGCGCCGGACGCCCGGCTTCCCCCGCGGCTATGGACTCTACGGGGACTAAAGGCTTGTCTTGGCCCGAAGCTCCGGACGACTGCCCTCCCTGGTACCTCGCAACTAGCCACCCCGGAGATAATTGGGCTGTTGAGTACGGCGACCACCTCAAGACCGTCAAGACAGACGACATGACGCTTTGCAAGGTGAGCCGCGACGAATTGTAGTAAGGTGACAGAATGCTGGTGGCACATACCCAGCTCGTCGCTTCGCTCCTCGCCTCGCCTCGCGGTGTGATTATCCATTCTAACTCTTCGTTTCGCTCCTCGCAGTCCGGCTCCTGTTACTTGATCGACTTTCACATTGAACTCGGTGGACAGACCGAGGAGTCCCGCACCGTTTTCGGTAACCCTGCTAACGACCAAGATCTGGGCTGGCAAACGGGTACCTTCTTCATGTACGACCCCGAGGTCCAAGGGGAGGGCGTCGAGTACAGCGAGCCCACCGACTGGCTCGAAATCATTGTGCTCAGCGCTGCCGGCTTCCTATTGATCGGAATCGTGGTCACTTGCTGTTACTGCTGCAAGAAGAGGAAATCCCGGCAGCAAACCGCGGAGGCGAACTTGACCGGCGTTCAGCTCGCTTAACTTAAACTTGTTCCCGAAAAATAAAATTCTCAGTATTGCTCTTTTATCTTGACAAAAAATACAAACTAAATTCTTCTTCTTCTTCTTCTCCTCCTTACTTAAGACTTAGATGAACTGGGGGTTGAGCTCGGTGTGCACGTTGCTCTTTGTCAAACTTGTGTTGAGCCCCTGGTCCCTCGGCATCTGGCTGTTGTAAGAGTTGCTGAAGCCCTGGTTCCTCGCCAGCCTCTCTGTTGTGTAGGTGGCCGCGGTGGGCTTCTTGATGCCGAATTCGTTCTGGGTGGTGGCGTACAGAGGGTTCTGGGGCTTGGGTGCGTGGTTGTACGAGTTCAGCAGCCTATTCACGTCCACCTGCGAGGAGTCGAGAAGCCGAGGAGCGAAGCGGCGAGTTAGAATAAATAACCAAGCTTTGTCGATTACTCTCTCCTCTCGTCGTCGTCGTTGTCGTTGTCGTTGTGCACCTCACACCACTTCTCACCTTCTCGTCGCGAAGGGTCTTCAAGTATGCGTCGACACTGACGTTAGCGAACTCGGTGGGGTCGCTGCGAGGGTACGAGTAAGTGAGTTGTGAGGTGAGAAATGGTGTGAGGGGTGGACACAAACAGCACAGGTCGTGATTTTTCCCTCACCTGTACTCTCCTGCATGCCCAATCATCCTGGCAGTCTCCGACTTGGTCGGGCCAGAGGCGTACAGCCTCGCGAGTTTGTTGTCCGAGAGCGGAATTCCCTCCCCGATGCGCTCCGACTCCCTGCTGTAGAGGAAGGACATGTCGTACTTGGTCGCGATGTCCTTGGCGGCGATCTCGTTCTTGGGGCGGTAGGGTTTCTTGCCCTCAAATTCCTTGGCGGATAAACTCGCACCGATCATCTGGTTGTTCGTTACCATGAAGGGGTTGTTCGAGTCGCGGATCTCGAGGGTTCCCTGTGGTTGTGTGTATCGGGGTTCGTTTGAGGGAGGAGGGGGAGGAGTTAGAGGAGGTGTGGGGAGTAGGGTAAGGGTTTCGATTTGACTGCTTGATCTCCAACCGCTGGTCCTCTGGGCCTTTAGTCCACCGGCAACGTTAACTCTACGCTACGGCTTCATGGGATATCGGGTTACATAGCCTAGTTGGCCAGTGCCGCGTCGTAGATTGCTTGTCCCCTTGCTCCGTCGAAACCCAACAGCCTCGCATCCTCAAAGTCCTAAAATTCTCTTCACGCAGAATTCGTTAAGTCTGAGAGGTACAGCCTGTAAGAATTCTACTCACACGTCCGCGGCAGGCCATTTTTAGCTAAAAATGTGCAAGATTTGGAAAATCTTGAGATGGACTTCTTAGATAGAACCTTCGAAGGCTGTCTCAGATTAGAAAGCCTGAATTCTCATCGGTTTAATGTGCCCCTCCCTCCTCCCTCCGCCCCTAGTTTCCCATTTAAACAAGCTTTTCCAATAATAGCTCTCTCAGTCTCGCCCCTATCAGTATTTTTAGCACACGTTACCGCCCACAATAGCACAGAACAGCCCAAAAAAATCCTTTTTCCAAGATCGGATCCCCGTAAGATCTATAAAATCATTTTTAACCTTCAATACGCCCTCAACCCTGCCCACAAAAGAACCAGGGGCGACTATTAACAACAACAAAATCCATCTCGCTTTATTCCTAACGAATAAATAGCGATCAACTGTACCAATTTAACGAATTAACGAACCCTTCTCGACTCTACCGGTCGTCGAACACCTTTAAACTCCTCTTTTCTCTCCCATTTTATCATGGCCCACTCCACAGGGGGCGCCAAGCGGTCCTTCCTCGACATGGATGAGAGCATCAAGCTTTATATCCGCGATTTGCGGTACCCCACAGCCGGTGAGTCCACAGCTGAAGATGGGCTGACGCCAGCTGCGCCGCAGTCGTCGGCTTGTGTCATTGTTCAGATCTAGGCGTCGCACACTTACTCTAACCTTCCGCACCGTCCAACCTCGCCCCCTCAGCCAAGCGATCTCTCTCGCTGCGGCCCTGGAGTACCATCAAGGATGTGAAGGTGAGTCCTCTCCCCCCAACAACCTCCGCCCCGGCGCCCCAACTTCACCCCCACCCTCAACCCCCCTCGCCCCCCCTCAACCGACCCCCTAACCCCCCTCCCCATCCCCCCCATCCCCCCCCTACCCCAGAACCTCCTCCAGCAGCAGCTGGCCCTCCCCCCCGCCTCCCAAAACCTGTACCTCGGCCCCACCCTCCTCAAGAACACCCGAACCCTCAACGACTGCGGCATCAACACCTCCTCCACCCTCCTCCTTGAGATCAGCGCCCCCTCCACCGCGACCAAGCACGTTACCAGCGAGACCGCACCCACCGTTGAGAACCACGTAGGCTTCGAGAGCCTCGCTTCCACCAAGCTCAAGAAGGTGAGAGACACACCCCTCACACCCCCTCGAAGGCGTGCTAAAGTATTCTAACTCGTCGCTCTGCTCCTCGCGCAGATAATCCTCTACGCGAACCGCGGCTTCGCTCTCAACCTGAAGCCCCTCGAGACCCTCGACGGTTCCGGTGGAACTTACATCCTCCGCGACGCCGCCAAGCGCAACATCTGCGTCTTCAAGCCTTCAGACGAGGAACCTTACACCATCAACAACCCCCGCGGCTTCGCCCCCTCCCCCGGCATCACCATGAGAACGGGTCACACTCCCGGAACAGGTTGTTACAGGGAGGTCGCGGCGTACTTGCTCGACACAGGAGGCGTCTGCGGAGTCCCAGAGACCACCCTCGCCAACGCCAGGCACAAGAACTTCAGCTTCGGTGGTCACGGTGACACTTGCGCCGGAGGCGGCGGCGGCAAGGGATTCCACACTGTCAACTCGAGCAACGATACCCCCTCGATTCCCATGAAGCTCGGGAGCCTCCAGGCGTTTGTCCAGTCTGAGGCGACGATGGACGACCTTTCCCCCTCTGTTATCCCCACCCACGAGGCCCAGAAGATCGCCGTCCTCGACCTCCGCCTCATGAACGCGGACCGCAACGCCGCCAACCTCCTCGCCAGGAAGAGGAGAACCGAGACGGGTGAGAAATGGTGTGAGGGGCGTGATGACCGCAGCACAGGTCGTGAGGTCGGATTATCCATTCTAACTCGTCGCTTCGCTCCTCGGTTCCTCGCAGGCGTCACCTGGACCCTCACCCCCATCGACCACGGCTACGTCCTCCGAACCAAGGCCGACGTCGCGTGGTGCGACTGGGTGTGGCTCGAGTGGCCTCAGATGAAGGAGGTGAGAGGCTGCGAGGCGCGTTGACGAGATCTTAGCGCTCATCGCCGATACTTCCGTACCTAACGTAGCTGCTGGCAACTTCCACGCGCCGTTTCTAACATCGCCAACACATCTTTCATTGCGACTCGCTTCGCTCGTCGCAG
This sequence comes from Triparma verrucosa, assembly GCA_030267905.1. Lineage (NCBI taxonomy): Eukaryota > Bolidophyceae > Parmales > Triparmaceae > Triparma > Triparma verrucosa. Next base: position 65,533 of record BRXX01000056.1, on the reverse strand, counting down.
CCCCTATCCAAAAAGCTCCGTCAGTACGTCCTCAGCATCGACGTCGATAAGGACGTCGAGATGCTCAAGGACCGCCTCTCCATCGACGATGCTGCCTGCGACGTCTACAGGGCGAGCTGCAACCTCCTCATCTCGGGCGTCAAGAAGAACTTGACTCTGTACGAGATCGCCACCCTCGCGTGCAGGACTGACGACCTCGGCGAGCAGCCTTCAGGTGAGAGAGAGAGAGAGAGAGAGAGATGCGTCCATATTTCTAACCTCACC
>BRXX01000056.1:0-65236 GCA_030267905.1 Triparma verrucosa | reverse complement strand
CCCCCCCCCCAACCACACAGTGCTCGAGAAAATTCTTTTCAACGCCGCGGACCTTTCTGTTCACGCCGTTGAGAATGACAGGTTCTCCCACCGCGTTGCCTCCGAGGGTAAGAAATGCGTCAATTTCGTTTTTGCACCACTGCCACTGAAACACAACACAATCTAACTCGTCGCCCTAACTCGTCGCTTTGCTTCGCTCTTCAGCCATCATCAACAAGCTCTCGAAAACGAACGCCGCCGACCCCAACCGCCCCAACTCCCTCAACCTCAACCTCAACCTTAACCTCACCTCCCCCTCCGCCCTCTCCTCCCTCTCCTCCTCGCATTCCCTCAACCTCCAAACCAATTCCTCTTCCCCCTCCCTCAAAGCCCAGCCCTCGATGCTCTCCACCTCCTCTGACTCTGACTCGGCTGGCGACGACCTCGAGGACGCCCTCCCGACTACCTTCGACCTGCCCCCCAAGACTCCTGTCAAAACTCCCATCGACGAAGACCTTTTCAACTTCGAGGAGACAGAAACCCCAGCCGAGACCCCCGACGGTCCCGGCGGCTCTGAGCTCAGAAAGTCCCCCAACTCGTGGGTGAACGAAATCCTCTCCTCACAAGTTCCTTCCCCCCTCGTGATTTCCATCCCTTCGCCTCTTAACCGCAGGCGCTCGCAGTCCACGGACTCAGACGCGTCTGTCTCTCCGGGTGGATTCTGGCATAAGGTGAGTGAGACGCCAGAACTAAAAGACCACCCTCTCTTTCCATCATTCGCTACTTTATTCTTACTCGTCGCTTCGCTCCTCAATGCAGCGCCCCACGTCCCCCGTCAAGTCCCTCGCGGGCTCCTTCACTGAGGCTGAAATTATGCCTTCCCTCTCCCTCGACTCTCCCGTCCGCACCTCCAACACCGGCAACGGTGTCCTGAAGGACGTGTACGTTGCGCACAGTCACGCCAAGCTCCGCAACTCCGCCTCAGCCTCCTCCTTCACCTCCATGGCCGAGCTCAATTGCGTCGACGACGACGACTACGAGGAGATTGCCATCGTGTCTGCTGCCAAGGCCCTGTCCTTCATCGACGAAAGGGAGGAGGAAGGCGCCGTACCCGTGCCTCCTCCCGCAGCCGACACTTCTCCCCTCCTCCCCCCCCCGATCAAGCTTGTACGTTCCCAGTCGTACTCCGCCCTCAACCGCGCCTCCGTAACTCCCACCCCAACCCTCGGCAAAGAGAAGGAAGAGGTGAGAACGTGCGAGGAGAAGACACAGTCTTCACTCTCATTTGACTTTCGCACCTATTGATGTATTATTCTAACTCGGCTCTTCACTCCTCGCCTCGTCGCAGCTCGTCCGAGTCTATTTCCACAAGTTCTGCGACCTAATGCTCACTAACGAGCTCGCTAAAATAACTGCGCTTAAAGCCGCAGCCGATTGATCGATCTCCAGCTAACTAGCAACTATTACATGCAACCCCTACTTTATTACTTTACTTAACAAACAACCGCCATCATCTTTCATAAGACCACTTCACTGAAATTATATAAAAATCAAAACAAAATTAAACAACTGAAAGTCATTCTACTCAATTATTTTTACAAAACAAATTGACTTCAATACATGTACTCCTCCTCCGTCCCTAGCTGGAAGGTGTTCCTCTGCAATCTAAGCTTCATCCTTGCGTTTCTCTCCTTCTCTGCCTTCACGTCCCGCTTCTCTCCCTTGAGATCCGCAACGAACTTCCTGTTGTTCATCTCTGAATCGCTCACGTAGCGGTTTTTGGGGTCGGCCATCTCCCAGGAGCCGTTGTCGGGGGCAAAGGTGAAGTGAGCGGATCGAAGGTCCTTAAGCATTTCGGGGTCCAACTTTTCCTTCGCCGTCTTCGCCTCTACGGGAGAGTATTGGAAGCCGTCCCGATAATCAGTAGTGAGGTTGCGCTCCGCGTCGCCGAAAACGAAGGTGCTCCCCGAAAGCTGCGACGAGCGAAGCGTGTCACAAAGGAGGAGGTGTTTTTATGTTTATTATAGCGTTAGCGTTCGTTATGTATCGTACCAAAGGTGGTAACAGCGAACGAGTTCTCACCTCTTGCTTCAGCTTTTTTGCGTGGGCTTTGACGGATTTGAAATCGTTCTGGTCGGGGCCTTTTTGCGAACCTGCGACGAATTAAGCGAGTCAAGGAGCGAAGCGAATACGAGTTAGCTAACATGAGCTGATGCTGTGCTCGTCACAGCCGCTCACCTGATTTCATGCCCGCCTGGGCGACAGATTCGTAGTTTATCTTTATGGAGGGGTCGAGGATGCCGGCGAAGGCGGTCGACTTCTTTATCTTCTGGCCGATCTGGGGGTCGAGAACGCCGCGGTAGGAGGCGAAGTCGGGGCCGGTCGGGTCGGGGAGGCGGGAGGTTGGTCCAAAGTCCGCCATGGTGGTGTCGGAGACGCCGAGCTGCCACTGCGTCTTTGTCAAATTTGCCTTCATCTGTTTGGCGCGTGAGCGGCAGTCCAAGGTTGCCGCGACGCTCTCAGCGAAAGCTGTTTTGTGCAAGTTGTGGGGGAGGGGGGGGGGGGGGGGAAGATTCAGTCAGCAGTGTTCAGACAACTCATCTCACGGTGCTCGCTTCGCTCCCCTCCCTCGGTCTCACCATTGCTGTTGACCTCTTTTCTCGCGTCAGTCTGGTAGTCAATTTTTTCGTCGCCGAATTTGATCTGCGGGGTCCAGTTAGCCATCTTCCGGTCGCGAGCCGTCTTCATGAGCTCGGAACGCGGCGGCATTTCGGAGAAGCGGTCCTGGTAGGAGGAGGATGTCGTGGTAGAGTAGCGCTTGCCAGGTTCTGTGCGAGGCTTCCACTTGGGGAGAACGCCGCCCCGGGCCTTGAAGGCTTCGAATTCGCGGACGAGGTTCTGCAAAGTTTTTTTGTGTGCGGAAGGGGTTGTCGTTTGTTTGGAATGTCAGTCAGCAGTCAGGTGAGGCAGGCAGGGGACTAAACAGTTGACAGTTAACCAGTTGCTCACCTTCTCCCTAGCCTCGTCGAGCTTCTTCTGCAGGTCTGTTCGTCGAGATGTCGCCTGGCCGAGGATCTCTTCCATCTCGCGATTCGTGTCCATTCTAGTGGAGGTGGTTAGGGCTGGTTATGGTCAAGGAGTTGGGATCTGATCAGTTCGGGGGGTGAAAGTGAATTGGTAAATGTGTGAAGCGGGTTCAGAGAGGGTTATGGACAATGCTGTTCTGTGTTGGAAACGGGTGTGATTTTTTGCAGTGTTTCTTTAATAAAAATTTTCCTAAGTAATAAAATTCTTGTCTTTCTTTCCTCTTTCCCAGCAGTTGCACTTCTTGGGACCTTACGCGCCCTCCACAGCCCACTGGCCATGAGGGTCACAGGCCAGAGGGCTGCCCTGACCACCACATTCCTCCTCTCAACGATCTGCCTCTTATTCTTTGACGAGACCCTTCAGATTGTGAACTTTAACTTTGTCGGCAGTGGGAACTTGGACGGTGACCACTCTCTCCCCACTTCGAGGACCACTCAACCTCCCTCCACCTCACCCACAACATCTCGGACCCTGCACGTTTGTAGGACGTATGAGGACCTGGAACATGTGCTAGACGTTGCGGCGAGGCCCGACTGGAAGTACAGGGACGGTGGAATATTTGGTAGATACCTGCAGTTCGACTTCGCCGACGACAGGGGCATAGCGAAGAAGTTGTACAAGGCTAGCATCAAAGGCATTTTGCGAAACACCACTTCTGTGTTCATAGGGAACTCGAATTTTAGGAGGCTACTGGTATTCATACTGGCCGAGGGTGCCGCCTACATTGACGATAGGGACGAGAGGATAGTGTCATTGAATAAACACGATAAGCAATCATTCCAAGTGGAGTATCTCAGGGATGACATGCTCGTTCGTCCTTACAGGGAAAACGATGTCGCAGAATTCATGAGTTATTCCCACAATGCATTCTTCACCACAGTGAATCTTCCGATAACTTCTGTCGAAATCCATGAATTATGCGATACCCCTCACAATCTCCACCGCATGCCGTTGAGGTCTGACCCTGAGACCTTCCAACTCGCCTTCCAGTACACGGATACGCCGCAGTGGGCCGTGACAGCTGAAAACCTCCGAAAAATGGCGGAAGGGAGCTACACTGCACTCGAGCAAGTGGATCGTTAAGTTATTCAAATAAGTGCAAATGACTCGGTATCAAAGTACTTCGATAAGGTCCTCCCTATCCTCCAAGCCATCCGGAAGGTGCAGCCAAGGATTACATTCTACATATTCGATCGATGCAACCTCGAAATGCAGCCTTATGATGACGCAGGCCTGCAAGAGGCGCAAGCTAGATTCGACCAGGTCAAGGATATCTTGAAGGGCGCTCAGACTACAGACCAAAACGGGATCTTCATCGTGTTTATACCTAAAGAGATCGGCGAGATTCTAGGGAGGCAGGAGGGTCTGCTGCATGAAGACTGGAAGCGAGGCAAGTCGAGTTGGCATTGGAGTAGGGCGGGACACCACTACCACACGCAGGCGTTTTTGAATATCGTGAGCTGTGTCGAGGCTGTCAATAGAGAGATGAACCATGAAAGATAATATTCCGTGAACTTCGATCCCTCAAATAATAATAAATAATCGAAACAAAAATAAACGAATAAAACGAATAAAACGAATTCACTCCTTTTTTAACACAGCCTATACTGCTTGCATGGGCTGAAAGATAGGCTGCCCTTTGGGTTGTCCGCCGCCGCCGCCGCTGAGCTTGAAACCTAACCTCGGACGTGAGCGCTTATGGCCAGGAAAGAACTCAGCTGGAAAAAAAATGCGTTAGTTAGTAGCTCAAAGCTGCCTTAATTCTAATAAATTCCTTCTCTCCACCGTCACTTTTCTACCCTCCCTCACCTGTAATCCCGAGTTTTTTCCAATCTGCAAATACCCCGTCGACCACGCCAGGCAAGGATTTCAATATATATAACATGTATGCAAATGCGCCGAGCAAGAGGAACACCTCTAAAGCCATGCTCACCGAGGCATCAACAAGGTCAACAACGTTAAGAAGCACGCATAGAAGAATTGCAGAAACAAGAACGAAGAGCAGGGGTCTTATCGTTTTGTTGAGCTTGCCATTGAAATCATTAAGCTTCTGCTTGTAATCGTGGGCCTGGACGCCACGCTCCACGAGACGTTGGTCAGCGGAAACATTGTAATTAACTACAACTTCTATGAAATTCTTTCTTTGAACGTGGAGCACTACCCACTCCTCGTTGGAATTGTGAGGGACTTGGGGCAGTCCTAATCAGCTTCGGTTACCCATGACTCGAGTTAATCCCGAGCTTCCTGAGAAAAGAGAGGGTCAGAGTCGGAAAACATCTTTGGAACATCTGTTGTTTTTGTTGATCTTTAACACCAGGAAATATCGGCAGCTTGCAAATTAAAGATTGGACACTGGGGTCGGCAGTACATGTGTCTATGTGTATAACCAACATTTTCCCCCCACCGTCGTATCCTCACCGATAAAAAGAATTCTGTTGAATCCAGAAAATTGCAGGGCTTGAAATCTAAGCTGAACGAACTTTAACGAACCTTGCTTTTTGCTCTTCCCAATTTCTGCAGTATCCCATCCATCTCCCTGTACAATCATTGCTCGTACCAAGAAATAAGACAAACCTTTTTCCCCTGCCACGGCCCTTCTGTCGTGTCGGCATGAAAGAAATCTCAATAAATCCTTTGCATATTGAAGCGGGGGGGACGGTATATGGCACAGCAGATTTGTCAAGCGGGGTGCCAAGTGGAGATTCAGATTCGAAAGTGCGGTCCCGAGGCCGAGGGACGTGCGGGTGCTTCTTGGGAGGCTTATGGTATGGAAAGAGAGAGTGAGTCGGCAAAACGAGAACCTTTTCTAACTAACTCCACACCGCAGTTGCCACTTTTTATGGGGTTGTTTCCCGGCCATATCGCGGTTCCTCCAAGTTCGGCGCGGCATCGACGGGAATGTCTTGCTCTCAGTTAGCAAGGCAGTTTCATTTATAGCAGTGGCAGCGTCAGGAGTCTTGACCAAAAATACTGATAGTGACGCTGAAGACCGGCGGCCTAGCAAAAAGCAACTGCCAGCTGGGGACAAGAGGTTCCTTATATTAACGTTGTGGGGACTTTTGGCGACGGGTCGTTCCATTTTGAACATGCTCAGTTGTTCGTACACCCTCGCTTACAACATAGCTCTGGTCGAGAGCCTGACGCCTGTTCTGGCCCCGTTGCTTGAGCGCCTCTTCCTAAAAACGCCGCTGCCGAAGAACATCTTCGCGATGCTGACGCTTTCGATATTCGGCTGCATAATTGTTGCCTTTTCGCAGTCGCCTTACTACTACGCAGTATTCGGCAGCACCGAGTCTACTTACAACTGGACGATGGACGACATGGTCGGACTGACGATGCAGCTCTTCTCCGTTCTCTGCCTGAACCTCGCAAGGATCGTGATGAAGACTTCCGAGGGAATCATGTCGCCTACCGAGGGCATCCAAATTCAGAACGTCCTCACGATTTTCACTTCCGTTATCATATCAATGTCGACTGGGGGCGGGGCGATGTGGACGAAGTCACTGGGGACTCTCTTCAGCTCCCTTCCCGTCGTTGCTGCGTTTCTCTTCCTAACTTTGGGAATCTTGAGCGGCGCACTCCTCTTTGAGATCACAGTTGTGAGGCACCTTGGCCCGGGCGCGTACGGATCCCTGACCAGCATTCGAGTCCCGGTCGCCGTGCTAGGCTCGTACGCCATTCTGTCGGAGCCCGTACAAAACTGGCTCGAGTGGATCGGAATTTTCATTATTGTCGTGACCATGGCAATGTACGTTGCCAAGAGGAGGTCCGAGGGCGGCGGCGAGGGTGATGATGATGGCGATAATGGTGGTGGTGGTGATGGTGGTGGTGGTGGTGGTGGTGGTGGTGATGTTGGCAGGGCTAGAACGTCCTCCAGCCAGGACATTGTCCTAATGTAATGAAATGCTTATGAATATATTTTTTTCTTATTTAAAACAGTTTCTTTTCTTTCTTCAGCGTCGTCTTCTTCCAACTTGGGAGGGAAGAGAATTCAGAAGGTGACATCCTGAGCGTGAGAAGTGTTTTGAGCCAGAAGCAATTTCAGACGTTCGATCTCGGCGGCGTTTGCCTTCAACTGTTCATCCTTCGTCTTCAGCTCTGAGTCCTTCACCTTAAGCTGCTCGTCCTTCGCTTTCATGAACGGTAATAGCGAGTCTTTTCCTCCGCTCTGCAACCCTGACCTGTACTTTGAATCTTCGTCGCGCTGCTTCTCGTCAGGGTCTTCAAGGGACTTGAACAGCTTCCCGGCCACGACGAAGGGGCCATCGGCGCGGTTGACGTCGTAGAACTTGTGCAGCTCTTTCTTGATTAAGAGGATGTCACGGAAGAGCATCTGAACTTCGCACAGCCAGCCGTCCTTGATGTCGAGGTTCATGTGGAGGTTCGGCGGCTCCTTGAAGGTCTCCTGGAGGTACTTGTTTTTCAGCCCGTGGATGCTGTACTTCTTGTTCAGCACCTCGAAGCAGAGGGCCATCAAGAGAGGGTCCTCGAACTCGAACGTGACACGGTTGAGGTCCCGGAGCGTCTTGCCTTGGGCCATCTTCTCGTGCGCTCGGGGGAAGCCTTTTGGCGGCCCGAACTTTACTCTGATGACTTCGTTTGTACGCAGGTCTAGGTTGAAGACCTCTGCTCGCAGCTCCTTCGACCATTTCCCGCCGCTGTTGTCGATGTCATAGTGATGGCAGATTTCCTCGCATGTTTTTGCCTCGTTGAAGACGGCAGCTATCTCGTTCATGGCGATTTTGAACCCTTCCTCGTACCAGGTCGCGTTTGCAAGTTGGAACTCCACCTGCTCCGGGAGGGAGAGAGTAGCGGGCGGCGGTAGCTGGTCCTTGACCGCGATATCCTTCACCTGCTCGAACGGCTCGTAGCGGCGAGGGTCCGTCGTCTTGTACTTATCCATCACCACCGCAATTAGGTCGCCGAGCCTTTTTGCCTGATCGCCACAGAATACCTTGAGCTCGTCAAAGGTGACCTGGGCGTCGTCGACAGCGGCGGCTTTGAGCTCGCCGAACATCTTGGTCTGCAGCTCTGTAGCCTTCTCCCGAGCGGTGAAGTCGACGATGTTAGCCATGGCACTCGTGTTCTTGGCACGGGTTTCTTTCTTCTTGTCGACAGCTGCCTGGATTTCGGCTTCGGTGTCGCTGCAAGCCTTCATCTCGTCAACGGTGAGAAGTTCCAGCATGTCGATGGTGAGCTGGGGAGCTTTCTTCTCCTTGGCATACACGACCGGAGTTACCCACTCGTTTGAACCGTACTTTGAAAATTTCTCGACGGTGGCATCAGGCAGTGTCTGGACGATGCACTTGACGGTGACCGGTTGTTCAAGGGCTACATCAAAGGGATTTTGCCCCTCCGTGTTTGATTTTAGCAACAGCGAAGCGTCCGCGGTGTCAACCAAGACTTTCTTCAGCGCTGAAAGATCGCCCTCGTAAAAAACTCGGATGGCCGGCTGAGGCAGAGCGTTAGCAAGAGGTTGAAGAGAGAAGCTTTTTGAGAAAGATGGTTTGAACTCACCGACTGCTTGAATCTGAGGTAGGTGACTACTGTGGACGTTGCATCTCTGTTTTCTTGGCTAACGTCAATGTTAGAGGGGACCAGGCTGGTGCATTCCCGGAAGACGTGTTTACCAAAGTTTTGAAGCGACTTCGGGATTGTCGCAGTTTTCAATTTCGAGCAGCCACTGAAGGCGTAGTCGCCGATGCTCTCTACGCCCTCCGGGATGTCTACTGTGACGAGAATTGTGGAGTTGGCACAGGCAAATTTCCCGATCTTCGTGATATTGAGAAGGAACACTACGTTCATGACATGCTTTCGCTTAATATACCCATGGAATCCGACGCTTTCTCCGTCCTCTCCATTTACTGTCAACTTCGTCTTCTCCTCGTCGCTTAGCAACTGCCATTCTTGTTCGGCTGACATCTGTTTGTAGAAAGTTTGTTTAGAGAGGGGGATGACGCATCGTGTGGGATTTTAACAGAAGAATCGTTCTCTGTCTTCTATCTTTTCTATCGGGGGGGAACTTACCTGGGCGCGGAGGTAGGTGACTACCGCTTTGGAGTCGCTAACGTCAATGTCGGAGGGGACTAGCTTGGAGCAGTTTTTGAAGACACCGCCATTATCATCATTAAACTTTTGAAGCGACTCCGGGACCTTCATCTCTCTTAAACTTGTGCAAGATTTGAAGGCATTTCTACCTAATTCTTGAACTTTCGTGTGAAGGAGATCGACCTTTTCTAGACTGCGGCAACCAAGGAAGGAGCACCCACCAATTTTAGTTAACGACTTTGGGAACTTTATGTCTTTCAAACTACTGCAGCGTGCGAAGGAATTGTCACCTATGATTGTAATGCCTTCGGGTAAGTCTATACAAATTAAATTCTGAGCTTGCCTACAGGCATCGTCTGCTACTTGTGTAATATTAGGTGCGCACGTCATAGTTGTTATAATATCATTACCCTGTGCTTGACTGGCAGTCCCATCATGAACTAGACTGTGCTGTATTGTTTAAAATTAGGAGCGTTGGTTTTGTTAGAATTAAGGAATAATAAAATGGAAATAGAGGGAGGGGGGGGAGGAGAGAGAGAGAGAGGGAGAGAAGCGCGTTTCGTGTGGAAGGTGCTTATGGGAGGACCTTTTTTTCTTTTCCTTCTTTTCTTTGATGGGGGAGGGGGGGGGAGGGGGGGGGGGGGAACTTACCTGGGCGCGGAGGTAGGTGACTACCGCTTTGGAGTCGCTAATGTCAATGTCGGAGGGGACTAGCTTGGAGCATCCACCGAAGACACCGCCAGCAGAGTCATTAAACTTTTGAAGCGACTCCGGGACCTTCATCTCTCTTAAATTTGTGCAATTTGCGAAGGCCCACTGACCTAATTCTTGAACTTTCGTGTGAAGGAGATCGACCTTTTCTATACTGGAGCAATCAAAGAAGGATCGATGACCAATTTTAGTTAACGACTTTGGGAACTTTATTTCTTTCAAACTACTGCAGCCTGAGAAGGATCCTACACCGATGATTGTAATGCCTTCGGGTAAGTCAATCCTTATTAAGTTCTTAGCGTTCCTACAGGCCTGGAATGCTACTTGTGTAATATTAGGTGCGCACGTCATAGTTGTTATAATATTATTCATACATGCTTGATCCTGCGTCCCATCATGAACTAGATGAGTTGGATCGTCAGACATGTTCCTTCAATATATTCTAGCTTTGCTGCTGGAGAGAACGGGTTAGCTGAGTCAAATTGATTTTAAGCAAAGGAGCCGACCGACGAAAGATAACGTTCAGGACATGTTTTGTCCCCAGAATCTTTCATATACATAGCCGGAAACAAACAATTAATTGCTTCAAGACAATAATGGTGCTCGGGGCCTATTTTTATATCCCCTCTATCCCTTCCCCTCACCTCTTAAATCGTAATTTTATCCCATCAATCTGAAATCAAGAAATCACAGTGAAAAATTAGCAGAGACAGGGCTCACCCCTTTTCGCAATGCATATTGCTCTAAGCCGAATCGTTCTTATTATCTGGGTAATTCCTGTTGCGCAGGCTATCTTCACCTACAATTATCTCAACACGACCTACCAGCCCATTTATCACACTCCTGGCGTCGGATCTATCGGCTACAGTGGAGATCCCAATGGTATGATGTACAGAGCCGACACGGGTCTGTATCACATGTTCTGGCAGTGCAAATATGATGCTTATACTTCTCCAACATATTGGTGTCACGGCTCTTCGCCAGACTTGGCGAAGTGGACTAGACTACCCGTCAACACTGCGATGTCTTTTAGCGGCGGCGCCACCCAATTGGACGATGGCGACGTGAAAATGATGTTCAAGGACGTTACGAAGAACGCAGGGTTTTACACAGCGTCGCCTGCTAACTTGACGGACCCGATGCTAAAGGTTTGGGTGGAAGCCGAGAACGCCACCGCATTTTCTGGGGCGACTGATCCTTCCGCGGGATGGAAGAAGGCTGACGGAGGCGGCTATTACGCCGTGGCCGGAGAGCCCGGCTCCGCTCACCTCTGGGAAAGCGACGAGAACTTCGAAAACTGGAACGATACTGGACGAGACCTCACTACCTTCACCTGGGATCGGGACGACAGCACGCCGCGCGATCCCAACTTCTGGCGTGACGAGGAGTCCAATCTATATGTCTTCGAGGGGGGTATGAAGATGGCTTACTTCTCAGGTGAGAAATAATCTGGTGGTGAACAAAGACAGCGACCATTGACCATTCTAACCCGTCGCTGCGCTCCTCGCAGGTTCTGACTTTTACAGCATCGGAACCTACGACGAGAGCAGCGGAACTTTTGAGGTCGTGGAAGATTTCCACCAGCCCCTGGATTTTGGAGGTGACGTGTGGGCCAGCGAGACCTTTTTGGACAAGGAAGGCAAGGCCGTGACCTCAGCTTGGATCCTGGAGAGCGACTGCGAAATCAATGCTTGGCCGCCCCCTTGCGAGCACGTAACCGACAGGGGTTGGTTCGGCATCCACAGCCTCCCGAGAACGAGCAAGGTCGAGACTCGTTTCGGGTCCCACAGGCTGGTCTTCGAGCCGCACGAGGGCCTCAAGAACTTACGGACCGGGGAGCTGGAGCGCTTGACCGTAGCTAACGGCTCGCCCACTACTCTCTCCACAAAGAGCAGAAGCTTCGAGCTCTTGCTGAATTTACCTGCCGGCACCTCGACCGTCTCCGCCTCAGTCCTCGCCTCCTCCTCCCTATCCGAATACACTAAGGTCGGCCTCCAACCTTCAACCTCCTTCCCCGGCGAGCTAACGGCCGTTTCTCCCACACACAAATCTCTCCTGACCTGCGGTCCCGCCGGAAACACCACCTCATCCTCTCCTTCAACCTGCCTCTCAACTTGTTCGAACTTCCCCTCCTGCACATCCTGGACCTTCATCCCTTCCTTACCTCAAAACTGCCAATTAAACTGCGGCTCAACCCTCCCCATACTAGCCTCCTCCTCAAAATCAACCTTCGGTAACAACTTAGGCCGCGACCCATCCCTCTCAACCTCCGGCCTCCTCTCCCCCTCCTGGAAATACGCCTACATCGACCGCTCAAAATCCTCCACAACCTCCAAACCCGGTAAATTCCCCTACGCGACCCTCGTCCATTCCCCCACCTCTCTCCGGATATTCGTCGACGTTTCAGTCGTCGAACTATACGTCGATGGGGACGTTATATCTAGCAGAGTTTACCCTGATGATGAACACAGCGAATATGTTATAGTGGAAGGAGAGGGTGTTAAAGTTGAGTTGAATGTTATGGGTTCATCATTTTAATAACGCTACAATAAAAAAACGCATCAACAACAAAAAACTCCCTTTTTTAGTTTTTAGTTTTGTCGATTAAATAGCCCTACTCTTAAATACCCCCCCTAAAATCCTCCCTCTCACTCTCTTCCCCCCTCTCATAGATCAGCCGTACTCGGGCTACTCTGTTCATAACTCCCCCCTTCATAAGGTGAACTAAACCCCTGACTACCCGTAGTCCCTACATCATCGTACCCTCCTTGGTCATTAATAATCTCATCTTTACCTTTAATAAGCACTCCAGTAAAAGCGAGTAGGAATAAAAAATTTATTGAACTAAACGCTGAACATGAACGATAAGCTGAAGGGTTAGTGCACGTGTATGATTCGATTACGTTTTTTGAAATGTCAGAGGAGAGGTAGGAGGAGGTACAGTGGGAGAGTTGACCCCAGAATATCGCTGTTTGGAAACTGTGGATGCAGAGCATTAAACTTATTATTATGAAGAGAGGGGGAATAGTATGGTATTTAATTTATGTTAGATAATTTGTTAATTGTTCTCCATTTGTCATCGTTCTAAAAAAAACGGTACAGCGTTATCGTTTTTCTCACCTAACACCAATCAAAAAACCAACCGCCAACGTCGTCTGACTCCTCGTCAACGTATACAACCCCCCTAAACAGAAACATATATATAACAAAGACGTTATGAAATTTGTAAAACCTATGTTCGCTGTGTTTATGACTACGCAGGAGGAGATGAAAAATGAAAAGGAAGAGAGACAGGTTAGGCCGAGGAGGGAGGAGAGGAGACGGGGGGGATCGTGGATTATATCCATCGTCGTGTTTCTCCTATAAATGAAAAGGGAACGAGTGAGATTAACGGGGTGTTTTAATGTGTTAGAAAAACGGTCGGTTTAAAAAAACGGGGAAGATAAGCAGAGTGTGAACCTTCCGCCGGACACTTAAGGTAGGCCTTCTACGCGAGACAGTGCGACACTGGTCTTTTAGAAGGGAGGGGGGCAATACATGAACGGAGACAAGAGAGAAGCGTTTTTAGAGCATTACCGAAGGATTTTTATATTATTAGAAGGAAGAACAAGTAGCGTTTGTATTGCATCAAGTTTGGTAATATAGATGCGGGTGCTCGGACGTAATGAATAGATTCAATAATTGCTCGTTTTGTAAGCGTTTAGAAGCTTTTTTATCGGTTTAGGTTCGCTGTTTTAGGGGATTCTTAGGCTATGGTAAAAGACGGTTGACCGAAGATATTGCTTACGTGAATAAATGAACTGTAAATGAAGCTTATTTCTTTTTCCAGGAAGATTGGACGTTTCCTTTTTTGAAACGTAGGCTTAATCGTATTTTTGTTTTTACATTTATCCTGACGCCACCATAAATTTATCTTACGTGTAATAATAATAATATTTGTGACGTCACCGTGTAAATAAGGGTTTTTTTTATTCAATCGACGAACGAATTCAAAGCGAACTCCTCCGATATAGTATACTGTACATCGCCAAGGTAAACTCGTGTGTGGACACTCGCTGACATGTGCCTTTGGAACCCAGCCTTCTGAACGCTATTCTGAACGCTATTCTGAACGCTATCCTGATCGCTATTCTAACTCTATCGCTTTTGCTCTGAAGCGCAGCCCAAAATCATCATCAAGGGCGACCAGATTGCCAAAGCGTTATAGGGTTAGGGTTACATACGTATATATAATATGGACGGTCAAGAATCCCATCAGCCTCATCAAAAACCTGCAGTGCAGCCTCCTCCAATGATGGAAATACAGCAACAGCAGCAGCAACAACAAAAGCAACAGCAACAGCAAACTGTGGATGGCCCTCCTAAACCACCTCCTGAATACCCTTCAGTCCCTCCAAGAGTCGTTTCAATGGAAACAGAACAGATAGAAACGCCTACTGAGACGCCTACCGTCGCCACAACCATCAGTGAACAGTATCATATGATGATGGATGTTCAACAAACAACAACAACAACAACAACATCCTCCTCCTCCTCCTCCTCAATCCCTCTCAACCCCCCCAACTCCCACCTTCCCCCCCAACCAATCGTCTACAACAAGAAGCAAACCTCCTGCGGTCAGGTACGTTAACGTCTTTGCTTATCTCCTCCCTCTCTGCTACGTTTCTAACCTCCCTTCACCCCCCCCCCTTCCATCGTTCACAGTGTCCGCCCTGCCTAACCCCCAACTGCGGCACGTGCGTGCACTGCCTCGACATGCCTAAATTCGGAGGTCAAGGTAAAAGTAGACAAAGGTGCAAGGTGAGCCAATCGTCACCCTTTCCAATTGTCCCTAAAAAGCGCTTCCAACATAAACTAATGTCTCTCTTTCCCACGTTAAAAAAGCTCCGAAAATGTCAGAACAAAGTAATAAAAACAAAATCAACACAACCACCTCCACCTCCCTCCTCCTCACTAACATCAATGATAAACCTCCAATCCTCATACCCTCCTCTCTACGATCCCACCGTCAGTGGCGGGCCGAGTTCTAATCTCGGCAGAGAGTATAAATGTGGTTTATGTGGATTACCTAAAAAAGGGCATACATGTTTATTCGATTCTACTCAACCAAAACCCTTAAAACCGTTAAAACCGTTAAAACCCGCCAAAGCAGAATTTAATAAACAGTATACTACGATGCCGGCTTTTATTAATGAACTTGTACCGCCTGAGAAGGGTGAGGTTCAGACTGTTACGTTGAGGTTGTATAGGGATCCTTACGGTGAGAAATGTTAATTAAACATTTAACTTACAATATTGTGCGTGTTTGTTTCTAACGTTTTCGTGTTTTCGTTTGGGTGCTTTTTTAATTATGGGATCTTTCTTACGACAAAGAGAATACGTTCGGTTTTAACCCTAGAATTTGTGAGTACACTCACGAGAATACGGTTAAAAAAGGCGTATTAATCGAAGAAAGTTACATGGATTTTCAGTTCGCTACCTTCTGGAAACAAGGTAGAGGAGAGAGTACAAGGCAGTTCAGGCTGTGGGCTGGGGATGTTGTTGTGGGGATTAATGGGAATGATATTGAGGAGGTTGTGGGGGAGGATTTGAAGGGGTTTGAAGGGTTTTTTAGGAGGTGAGATTATGATAGAGCTAACATTAATATGCGAGGCAACACGGTATGTTTCTGAGAACGAACGAGCACGGAACGAACAATAGACGTGACGATGAGATTGCATTGATCGTATTATTTTCTAACGAGTTCGACCGTACTCGCGACAAATTGTTTCTCTCTGATTCGGATCGAAAAAAAATAAAAGTGAATACGTTGATTTGACGGTTTTCAGAGGATGTGAGAGTACGATCAAGAGGAGGTATGATGTTAACCCGATTTATGGGATACCCTACTATGACTGCGATTCGAGTGACGAGGAACTGTCTGAAGGAGGAGTGGAGATTACTAGAATTGAGGACGCGAGGGAATGGCTAAAGAATAGGAAGGAGGTTTGGAGGGAGAGGAGGGGGGGAGGGTATGAGGAGGGGGGGGAGGTTGGGGAGAGGTTTTGGGAGGAGGAGGTGAGAAGGGAATTCTTCTTTTTCTCTTAAGAAGAACGAGAACTAACTCGACGATGCAGGATAAAAGCAGCTTCGAGGAGTGGTACTCCTGCGCGAAGGAGGACTGGGAGAACAACTACAGCTGGAACAGAAAGACCAGAAAGGCCCTCATCGCCCGTTACGACAAGGGCGGCGTCACTCTGGGTCGCGAAGGTTTCGACCAGTGGCTCGCCATCAGGAAGATCGGGTGGCAGGTCGACCGGATAAAAAGGAAGAAGAAGAGGAAGCTCGAGGAGCCGGCAGTGGGAACGACGACCGCGAGCCTCCTCCACGAGATGACTGCCCTCACGCACGTATCGAACCCCATTTTGAAGGACATCGTTAACTTCTCAACGGAGCTTCAGAGGACTAGCACCATCACCAACCACGTGTACAGCCTCGACTGGATCTTCGACGTCAACAGGAACAGCAACGACGACGTCGTCTTCTACTTCATGACGTTTTTAACGCAATTCGACCTCCTCAAGCTCTGCATGCTAAGCAGGTCAACTCGGTCCCAGATCGAGGAACGTGAGAACATCTGGAAAATGAAATGCAAAAGCCACAGACGCTGGAACCTCCCAAGCCGCCCCCGCAAAGGCTGGTTTGACCTCTACTTCACAAAGTTCAAAACCAGCACCCTCCTAACCCGTCGCAACAGCGACGCGCTCCTGATCCGTTTCGCGGCCCTCCTAGACCGAGGCGACGCCCTAAGCCAAATCCAAAAGCTCGTCAAACAGTCAGAAGCAGACTGGGACTTCGACATAAACTACACCTCAGGATCCGTCCTCGACCGCAACGGTCTCCTGAACTACGCGGTGATAAAAAAACGTAAAAACTGCGTCAAATGGTTAGTCGATTCCAAGAACGCTTGGATAGAAACTGCAGACGCTGGAGGTTTCACGCCACTCTTGAACGCTGTTTATAACAATGATCTGTACTTTGTACGGTACTTTTTGAGTAGAGGTAGTAACAGGAATGCGATTGGTATTACGCATAGCAGTCAAGGTTTTAAGGCTGGGTTTGAAGGCTTAAAGGCTGAACAGTGGGCAAGGAAGAAAGGGTTCGAGGAAGTAGCGAACGAAATTAAATATGGGGTCAGTAAATTCGTTAGGTGAAATCTTTTTAAGAATAAATAAATATGATATCTTTGTACGTTACTTTTTGAGTAGAGGTAGTAACAGAATGTGATTGGTATTACGCATAGCTGTCAAGGTTTTAAGGCTGGGTTTGAAGGCTTAAAGGCTGAACAGTGGGCGAGGAAGAAAGGGTTTGAGGTTTGAGCCCAAATCAGATTCTAAGTGACGGCTGGTTTGACAATGCCGAGTCAGAGCACTGAACCCGACGCCAAGTTGTCCAGTGGCGCGCCGAATACAAGCCATTCGACGCCGGTCTCGTCGTCTGTGTGCAACCCCGTCTGTGGTACTCCGCGCCGCTTGAAAAACGCCAGCATCGATTCATTCTCCGCAATCGTTGATGCTGTCAGATTTCGCACGTTTAGCGTGGTAGTAGCGACCTCTAGGCATGCTGTGAAGCACGCTGCGCACACACCCTTCCTTTGCCAAGCCTTGCTGACAATGATGCCCCACTCGGCGGAGCTTGCGCCATACTCCACCACACGGAAGCCAGTGCTGCCTATCAGCTCGCCCGTCTTGCCCAAAACAACATCTAGCATACAGCTCGTGCTCGCGGCGGCCTCCGCGCGGTGCCGGACCCGTCGCGAGGTGGAGTCGTCATGCGAGATCGGGCACAGCATGCTCAAGTGCGGCAGCATCGTCGGCGCGTCGTTGAGCAGCGCGTGCATCGCCACGTCGCGCGACTGGTGAGGGCGACAGAGCAGCAGCGCACCAGCAGAGCAGTGCACCTCTGCCAGCACTTCGCCGCCGTCGTCACCTCCGCTCATATCGATACGCAAGTGGCCAACCCTCGCCACGCTGCTGGCGGAGAGGCTACTGACCGACGGGCGTACTGGCGGGCGGATAGTGCTCAGGGTACCCTGCTAGAAAGCCTTCCGTCGGGCGCTGGTGCGTGCCAGGGGGGGGGCATCTAAGCCAGGGGGGTTTTGCTTTTGAGCAGGAAATTCCTAGCAAGTTTTTTTGTCCTTGTTTCGATAGTTCTGAAGACAACGACTCGCTTTCTGCCCTTTCAGGAAGGCTTTCAGGAAGCCTTTAATATATTTGTAGTGATAGTCTGTCGCAATCCCGCGCTTCTCGTCCGATTCCCACAAAAATGTCCTCTCCTAACTCCGCAACTGTCCTGCGCGAGGCCTCCCCCCCTCCCTCCCCCTCTCCTCTTTCTGACGTCCCCCCCGGGGAAATCCAAGATGAAGAAAGCCCGCCCCCACCCGAAGGACTTGCTCCGGACGTTTCTGATCCGGGTCCAGACCAGACCCCGACCTCCCTAGACAATCCTCTCACGGAGGAGATCCCCCCCTCCCCCTCCCCCTCTATTCTTGTTGACGTGCCCCCCAGGGAAAGTCAAGATGAAGAAAGCCCGTCCTCGCCCCAAGCCCTTGTTCCAGCCGCTTTTGGTCCGGTTCCAGAACAGACGCTGACCTCCTTTGGCAATCCTCTCGTGAGTGAGGAGTCAGAGGCACAGACGCCAGGGTCGACACTAGCAAGGATACAATCCCCACTACTAGTAACTGAATGCCACACTGTGTACTCGGTGCTAACTTTCGCTATCTCCTCGATTTACCCGGTTATCGCAATATATGGTCTTGTCTTTCTTGAAGATGACGAGAACAAACTTAAGATTTTAAAAAGGACCAGGGACTCTTGGTTGATGACTCTAATTCCAACGTACACTTGGACCACGACGATATCTTGGTTGCTGAAGGTGAGGTGCTCAAACTGATACCACAAAACAAATGTCCACCTCTCTGACAAATTTAACTCCTATTCGCAGCCTCGACGATCCGATTGGCAGCATATTAGTCTCCTTATTGTTCAGGCTTTTTCTTTTACGGCGAGTTGGGTATTAGTCCGTTATAGAATCAGCAACGACCGAATCGCCGGAAAAAACCTCACCGAACGAAAAGTCTTAGAGATAGGTGCTATTCTTACGGGGAATTTCTTTTTAATTGTGGTTGGTTTTAAAATTCGCGGCTGGGTCGCAAGGTTAAATGACCGAAATCTCTCTATATTTCTCACGGACGGCGTGATGAAAGAGGGGCTGCTTATAGGGTTAGCCCAGCTAGTATTCCTCCTCTTCAGCAGCGTCCAATGTGAAGCCGAGGTTCAGGAGTGGAATAGCTGGACAGAATGTAGCAGAACCCTTTTCTCACAGACGGGATTAGGAGCCATGATATGTTTGTATCTTGGAGTTAAGATTCTCAGCCGCCTCGCCCCAAAGAACATTCTCGATAAGCATCTCTTATCGGCACGAAGTGTTTTCGCTATGGATTTGAATATGGAAGGATTCGTCCAGTGTTTTGGGCTTGCCATTGCTGCTTTCTGCGCGCTATATATGCTAGGGAGTTATGGAGCGAAAGGAGATTTTCGAGACTTAAAGGAGGAAAATTTTATGATAACTGCTATGGCCGTTGGATGCGTCAGCCTCATTGTCACGGCTGCCTGGAAAATTGTCGCCATCAGGGGAGAGATAATGCGAGGAGTGGAGCAGGATAATGGGCAAGAACGCCAATCCCCGCCTACTATATTAACCGAGGCATCCTCCTTTTGGGTTAACGCGTCCGCTGTTATATGTGCGTGTTTTTCTGCAATTAATATTATGCGTGCAGTGACGAAGGACAACTATTTCGATGCGATGGCAACGGGATCTTTTGCAATCGTGCTATTGACATTTACAACCTCCGTATTCTGCCAACCAAGGAGACGGAGTCCGAAGGATATGTGGAAGCTACGATTTCATTTCGCGGTGTATGCTTACGTAAGCGAGGCGGCTTATATAGTTTATTTTTTTAGGCAAGAAGATTTTGGTGGCGTCGTCACTCACTTCCTGCGTGCAGCTTTATTTACAGTCATCTTTCACCTGGGACTCAAACTCCGAGCGGTTTTAGGGCGACTGCCGGATAAAGACCTAGACACCTTCTTAGTCGATACACTGCTAAAAGGCGGTCTCCAGACCATGTTTTCCATCCTTTTTCTTAACTTCAGGGTGACGCAATGTGCTTTCGAAAAAGAGGGAGGTTTGGAGGAATGCTCTGACACCTCATATTGTTCAATGATGGTTTCGGGCTACCTCCTATCTTGGTGGGGAACGAATCTTGTTCGGGGAAGTGTTAGGAGTGAGTGGAAGAAGGATTTGAACTTGTCAATTGAGAAGATCGCGACGATGAGAGATATCTCATTTCGACGTGGAATTCAAGGTTTTCTTATGTTGGTTACCGGAGTCTGCGCAATCTTCCTCTTCTCAATGATGAGCGCCGATGACATGGATGAGACGACAAAAAATGTTATTGGTACTACTGGCGTCGCAGCAAGTGTTGTAGTTTTGCTTTCCGAGATGTATTCTAGTTTGAAAGCGCAGAAGCAGAGGGTAACAGAGTCTGAAAGTGGCCAGATAGACGAGCGGGTGGCAGAACTTGAGGAACCAATTGATGAGGTGAGCGTGCAGGAGTTGTGTGAGGAAGGTTCTGAATTCTAACATGCTTCGATATTTATTTGTTTCAGTGCTCTTGGGTTTTTGTTTTTGTTACCTTTCTTGTCACTTCAATATACTCATTGCTATATATTTGTTACGGCGTGACGCTCAAGAGTAAGTTTTGGTTAATGTCTGAATTTATTCAGCCCGTTGTCTTTGTTACAATTATTTGTGCATTTGTGTGTAAGCCCAAGAGAAAGGATGTTGGCTACAAGTTCTTCTTGTACTTTCACTTATTCACTGTTACTGTTATCAGTGAAACT
Organism: Triparma verrucosa; assembly: GCA_030267905.1. NCBI lineage: Eukaryota > Bolidophyceae > Parmales > Triparmaceae > Triparma > Triparma verrucosa. The sequence continues at coordinate 44,468 of BRXX01000056.1, read as the reverse complement.
GGAAATGCAATTGGTTGCTTCCGAGAAGGGTTGCCTATGAAAGGTTGGTCCGCCATTTTGAGGATACCTTGTTTATCATCAGGACTTTGTTTATTATTGAAGCTCCGTGAATCAGCAGCAAAGCTTCCGCCTCAGGAGCTGTCGGACTTTTTGTGTCATACAGTGTTGATGAAGGGCACGGCAGCCATGGGTACGATGCTCTTCTTCTCATTTGAGGCAGTTTCCTGCTTCATTAGTCAAAATTCTTTCGACAACGGTCAGTGCGCTAATACTTCAAACGCAGCAAAAATCCTTTCCATATATCTTGCATTCTTAACTATTGTATCGATCGCCAACAAGTCTGTGTCAAAGAGCGTTCGAGAGAAAACTGCGTGGGAGCTTTCATCTATTGCTTCACTGAAGGGTTTGGCATGGTGGCAACTTGTGCAGGGTGGACTGATAACACTCACCGCAATCACTTCTTTGTTCTTTTTTAGCAATCTTGGAGTTGAAGGAGACGAGAATAGCATGGTGTGGATCGTGGGTGTGGTGGGGTCAGGTAGCATAGGAGTCGCTTCCCTCATCAACATGACCATGTTAATCCGAACTAGAAACGAGCACCAACGTAAGCTAAACATTGAAATAGTTCAGAACCAACGATCGGTTCGAGGGATAAGCTCTGGCGACATTCAGGAGGGCATGTTTATGGGCGCGTTTGTGTAATGAAAACAGAAGGAAGTAGCGAACAAAATTAAATATGGTGTCTGTCGTTTCACTTCAAAAGGCCCTTTCGTTTGTTCTTCATTTTTCTTTTCAAGAGAAGCATGACTTTACAAGTAAAGGACCAACCTCTTCCTTCCACCGTTCCGGACCTTCCTTCAACCTCTCAACATCATCATCAATAGTCCACCCCCTCTTCTGCCCATCGACCTTCTCAAATTTAAAGTCAAGCGCAGACGATGCGCCTGCAACGTCGCCTGATAATTTGCTCGTAATGTATACTATTTGACGAGATTTAACGTTCTTCAAACCGTCTTCGATTACGTACTTTTTTGGAGGAGATGTACCGAGGGACAGAAGACATATATCACTGTCTATAGAGCAGATGTAGGAGCGGTATGTGTCGCCTTGGCTCAGGAATATTTTGGAAGCTAGGTTGAAGTAGTATGAGGCTGTTTTGTAGTCTTGGGAGTCTCGGGTTACTCGAGCGAGCTCCCAGAGGAGGTAAGGGTTTTTGGTTGAACCGCAGAGGAGGAGGTCGTCCTCGTAGGAGGAGGTGCAGGAGAGGGTTAGGCCGAGCTTGAGGTCGGAGGCGAGGAGGGGGAGGGGGGTGGAGGGAGGGGGGGAGGAGGTGTAGCCGTAGTAGGCGCGGGACTTTCCTATCAGGGATTGGGAGAGTTCCGAGTTGTAGGTTGGGAGGTCGTCCTCGGATACTGCGGTGGGGGATATGGTGTTCAGGGCATTTACGGCTTCGGAGTAGTACTGAAAGCTCTTGGGATGATCGGATACGGAAGAAGTTGCGTCACCTAGGAGACGGAGGATGGAGCCTTTCTCAAGAGGCGCCCAGTTAGGGTCAGAGAGGGCTGATTCCAACTGAGGAATGCTAGCCGGAATTTTGTCCGAGTACAGGTCAGATATGCCCGCTTGAAGCGCTTTGATGGACGCAGGGTCAGGAACCCTAACAGCTGCTGGCAGCGGTTCAGCAGCTGGTTCAGCAGCTGAGACCGTTAGGGTTCCTAGAGTTGGGATTAGAAGAGGGCTGAGTGACACAGCAACAAAGGCTCTTCTATTTTGGATTCCTTTATCCGGAATCCTGAACGATGGGACGATATTGTAGGCATTATTATTGATGATGAAGGAGGCTAAGAGGATGATGTGCGATAAAGCAAGATATTTAAGCGACATGGGTATCTTTTATTGGAGAAAATGATTCCAGATATTTAGGCAGAATCTTTTGAGCTTCTCATACAGACACACGACCGCACTGAGCACTGACTGAACATTCCAACCGGCAACTTTAGTACATAAAACCCTGGCACTACCTTTCAAATTTATTTCTACGGTGTTAAAATACATTTTCAGGGCGAACAAGTTTCGCATCCCGATCCGATCCCAATCCCGAGTCATGTCCAAGGTCGCCATCACAGGTGCCCTCTCCTATACGGGCCGCTATCTCACAGAGCACCTCATTAAAAACCACGGCGTAACCTCCATCTTAAATTTCTCGCGCCGCTCCACCCCCATTTCAGACACCTTATCCGCCGCAGACCTCTCCAAAATAACCACTCAACCTCTCGACTTCACCTCAAAAACCTCCATGTCTAAATCCCTCGAAGGCGTCGACGTCTTCTACTGCACCTACTGGATCCGTTTCGAGTCCAAAACCGACACTCACCACGCCGCCTCCCTCCGCGTAAAATCCGCCTTCGAAGCCGCCGCCGAAGCTGGTGAGACCACCTGCAATGTTACTTCGATGACGTTCCCACATGGTTTTAATTCTCCATTCTAACTCTTTCTTCCCCCCCTTCAGGCGTAAAAAAAATAGTCTTCTCCTCCCACACCCACGCTTCCCTTGATTCTCCCTTCTCCTACATAAAAAACAAAGCTGTCGCCGAAAAAAACCTCCGTGAAATATCCCTCTCCACCGGTGTAAATTACTCCATAGTCCGTCCCTGCGGTATATTCGGCGACACGCCTAACGAGTCGATCCTCTTGAACAATGCCGCTTATGTTCTGAGGCGTACGCCTTTATTTTTATTAGCGGAGGATGGTAATGCTAGATTTCAGCCTGTGCATGTAAGGGACATGGCTGAGTTGATGGCTGAATTAGGGTGTGGTTCTGTTGGGACGTCGGGGGAGGAGGTTGACGCGTGTGGGCCGGATAGGCCGAAGGCGATTGAGTTGTTTAATTTTATTAATGATAATGCGAAGGGGGTGGCGGTTGTAAGTCCGACGTATATGCCGACGAGTGTTATTACGAAATTGTCGAAACCTATTGATTGGATTACGGGGGATATTTTGTTGGATAAAGATGACTTGGATTTGTTGGTTACGGGGCTTACTGTTGCAAACGACCCGACGGATGAGAGGATTAAGAAGAGGAGGTCACTGTTTAAGTGGATTGAAGAGGTTGGGGGAGAGTTGGGGGAGAATTACGTGAGCTCGGTCGAGAGATATTACGACGTAAATACGGGTAAATAGATTTAAAGAGAAGAAAACCGTCGTTTTCAGAACAAAAGAGGGATTACTTTTTCAGTTTTTTGGGTGCCTTTTTCTTGAATAGTCTCAGTAATGATCTGGTTGGAGCTGGCGGGGGTGTCGGTGTAGCGTGGAGGCTTCGGAGCCGTTTGATTTCTGCCTCCTGCGCGGCAATTTTGACGTCTTTTTGCTTCAAGGCTACGAGGAGAGGGTTGACGCCTAAGGAACTTGACGAGAGCTCTGAGTAGTCGTGTTCGTGCGTGTCGGGTGCTTCGGAGGATTTGAACAGCTTCCCGGCAACGACGAAGGGACCGTCGGCGCGGTTAACGTCGTAGAACTTGTGCAGCTCCTTCTTGATTAAGAGGATGTCACGGAAGAGCATCTGAACTTCGCACAGCCAGCCGTCCTTGATGTCGAGGTTCATGTGGAGGTTCGGCGGCTCCTTGAAGGTCTCCTGGAGGTACTTGTTCTTCAGCCCGTGGATGCTGTACTTCTTGTTCAGTACCTCGAAGCAGAGGGCCATCAAGAGAGGGTCCTCGAACTCGAACGTGACGCGGTTGAGGTCCCGGAGCGTCTTGCCTTGGGCCATCTTCTCGTGCGCTCGGGGGAAGCCTTTTGGCGGCCCGAACTTTACTCTGACGACTTCGTTCGTACGCAGGTCTAGGTTGAAGACCTCTGCTCGCAGCTCCTTTGACCATTTCCCGCCGCTGTTGTCGATGTCATAGTGATGGCAGATTTCCTCGCATGTTTTTGCCTCTTTGAAGACGGCAGCTATCTCGTTCATGGCGATTTTGAACCCTTCCTCGTACCAAGTCGCGTTTGCAAGTTGGAACTCCACCTGCTCCGGGAGGGAGAGAGTAGCGGGCGGCGGTACTTGGTCCTTGACCGCGATATCCTTCACCTGCTCGAAAGGCTCGTAGCGGCGAGGGTCCGTTGTCTTGTACTTATCCATCACCACCGCAATTAGGTCGCCGAGCCTCCTTGCCTGATCGCCACAGAAGGCCTTGAGCTCGTCGAAGGTGACCTGGGCAGCGTCGGTGTCGGCGCTTTTAAGCTCACCGAACATCTTGGTCTGCAGCTCTGTAGCCTTCTCCCGAGCGGTGAAGTCGACGATGTTAGCCATGGCACTCGTGTTCTTGGCACGGGTTTCTTTCTTCTTGTCGACGGCGGCCTGGATTTCGGCTTCGGTGTCGCCGCAAGCCTTCATCTCGTCAACGGTGAGAAGTTCCAGCATGTCGATGGTGAGCTGGGGAGCCTTCTTGTCCTTGGCATACACGACCGGAGGTACCCACTCGTTTGAACCGTACATTGAACATTTCTCGACGGTGGCGTCAGGCAGTGTCTGGACGATGCACTTGACGGTGACCGGTTGTTCAAGGGCTACATCAAAGGGATTTTGCCCCTCCGTGTTTGATTTTAGCAGCAGCGAAGCGTCCGCGGTGTCAACCAAGACTTTCTTCAGCGCTGAAAGATCGCCCTCGTAAAAAACTCGGATGGCCGGCTGAGGCAGAGCGTTAGCAAGAGGTTGAAGAGAGAAGCTTTTTGAGAAAGATGGTTTGAACTCACCGACTGCTTGAATCTGAGGTAGGTGACTACTGTGGACGTTGCATCTGTGTATTCACTGCTAACGTCAATGTCAGAGGGGACCAGGCTGGTGCATTTCAAGAAGACGTGTTTACCAAAGTTTTGAAGCGACTTCGGGATTGTCGCAGTTTTCAATTTCGAGCAGCCACTGAAGGCGTAGTCGCCGATGCTCTCTACGCCCTCTGGGATGTCTACTGTGACCAGAATTTTGGCGTTGATGCAGGCAAAATTCCCGACCTTTGTGATATTGGGGAGGAACACTACGTTCGTGACATGCTTTCGCTTTGTATACCCATGGAATCCAACGCCTTCTCCATCCTTCCCGTCTACGGTCAACTTCGTCTTCTCCTCGTCGCTTAGCAGCTGCCATTCTTGTTCGGCTGACATCTGTTTGTAGAACAGTGTGTTAGAAGTGGTGACACGCCGTGTGAAGTTGTTTACGGAAGAACCGTTCTTTGACTTCTTTTTTTTCTATCGGGGGGGATCTTACCTGGGCGCGGAGGTAGGTGACTACCGCTTTGGAGTCGCTACCGATAATGTCAACGATAATGTCGGAGGGGACTAGCTTGGAACAGTTAGCGAAGACATTATCACCAAGCTCTTGAAGCGAGTCCGGGACCTTCATCTCTCTTAACTTTGTGCAACCCCAGAAGGCATTTTGACCTAATTCTTGAACTTTAGTGTGAAGGAGATCGACCTCTTCTAGACTGGAGCAACACTGGAAGGAGCGAGTACCAATTGATGTTAACGACTTTGGGAACTTTATTTCTTTCAAACTACTGCAGCCATCGAAGGACCATAAACCGATACTTGTAATGCCTTCGGGTAAATCAATACTGATTAAATTCTCAGCGTTCGCACAGGCAAAGTTTGCTACTTGTGTAATATTAGGTGCGCACGTCATAGTTGTTATAATATTATTATTCCTTGCTTGTTTCTCCGTCCCATCATGAACTAGGCGAGTTGGATCGTCAGACGCGGCCTCCTTCTGCTGCTGCGATTAAAAAACGAGGGAGAGAAAGAGAAGGGAGAAAGAGAGAGCGCGAAAGGATGACGTTGAAAATAAAGGTTTTCGTTAGAATTAAGGAATAATAAAACGGAAATAGCGAGAGGGGGGGGGAGGGGAGGAGAGAGAGCGGGAGAGAAGCGCGTTTCGTGTGGGAGGCGTTTACGGGAGGACCTTATACTTCGTTTATTTCTTTCTTTTCTTCGAGGGGGGAGGGGGGAGGAGGGGGGGGGAGGGGGGCGGAACTTACCTGCGCGCGGAGGTAGGCTGCTACCGCCTCGTTGTCGGTAATTTCGGAGGGGGCTAGCTTGGAGCAATCCCAGAAGACACCGTCACCAAGCGTTTGAAGCGAGTCCGGGATCTTCATCTCTCTTAAACTTGTGCAACTTCGGAAGGCATTTACACCTAATTCTTGAACTTTCGTGTGAAGGAGATCGACCTCTTCTAGACTGGAGCAATAACGGAAGGAGAAGTTACCAATCGACGTTAACGACTTTGGGAACTTGATTTCTTTCAAACTAATGCAGCCAAAGAAGGAATATCCACCGATGATTGTAATGCCTTCGGATAAGTCTATCCTGATCAAGTTCTTAGCGTTACAACAGGCCTTGTCTGCTACTTGTGTAATATTAGGTGCGCACGTCATAGTTGTTATAATATTATTATTATTTGCTTGATGCGCCGTCCCGTCATGAACTAGGCGGGTTGGATCGTCAGACATGTCCCCTCAAATAACTTCTAGCTTTGCTGGAGAGAACGGGTTAGCTGGGTCAAATTGAATTTAAGCAAAGGAGCCTATCGACGATAGATATAACGATCAGACATGTTTTGTCCAGAATCTTTCATATACATAGCCGGAAACAAACAATTAATTGCTTCAAGACAATATCATTGTTAAGGAAATGCTCGGACCTATTTTTATATCCCCTCTATCCCTTCCCCTCACCTCTTAAATCGTAATTTTGTCCCATCAAAGATCCAGTGAATTTACCCAAACGAACCAAACATGCCTCCTCGCTCCAGGTCCCGGTCCAGGTCCACAAGCCGGTCCAAGGCCGCCACCAAATCCCCCTCCTCGAAATCTCCGGGCCGAAAGAAGAGCCCTTCGCGCTCCTCCACAAAATCATCAAGGTCCAGATCAGCTTCCCGTCCTCCTGCCCCAGCCGGCAACAGTGTGCGCGTCCTGACCTTCAACATCAGAGGTTTCTTCGACCGCTTCAACGAGAGATGCCCCTTCATGCTCGACACTATCACGCGCGTCAATCCAAACATCGCCTGCTTCCAGGAGTGCATGGTCAACAACGCTGGCGTCGACAAGATGATCGCCAAGTCCCTGAGCGAGCACAACAATTATAGCCCGTACTCCTTCCACAGTGACGCTAGCATTGTCACCAACATAAAGGAGTACGGCACCCAGGGTACCGACTACGATAAGGTGACCGTCACAATTTTCTCAGGCCTCATCACGGCCATCTGTCTGATTGTGCAGATTCCGATACTCGGATCTATTCTTGCCAGGCTGCCCTTGCTGTTGGAAAAGATCCGTGAAATTACTGGTCACATCACAGGCGTCGATATCTTCTCCCTGTATTACGTATTTCTCGGCCCATTCTTTGGCATCTCTTGCGTGGTCGATGAGAAGAGATGCAGGATAGGGTCCCCAAAGAACGATGTCTTGGTTTACCAACCATTCGAGACGAAGACGAGCAAGAGGCTGCACTTGGGTACCGCGCAGAGAATCAAGATTATGGGGCAGGACAACAAGCCGCTCTTCTGGATCGTCAACATTCACTACTGCAGCATCACGAACGATGTCGGCAAAAAGATTCGCGAGGAGGAAACGCAAAGGGTTCTGGACTGGATGAAGCCCAAGTTGAAGGAGACGGGGGGAAGGGTCGTGATCGTTGGGGATCACAATACATTGATGAAGAAGGAGAATGTCTGCAAGCTTTACGAAAAGGCTGGTTACTCCTCGGCGTACAAGAAGGTCCACGGGGCGGAGCCGAAGTCTACTTGGCCTTCAGGGTTGAAGGCTATATACATGGATGTCGACGGCCCAATGGAGGGGGTGTGCCTTGACTTCATTTGGACAAAGGGAAACCTCAGCGTTTCGAACGCGGGGTTGGCCGGGGATATTCCTCACAAGGACGACGAAACTCTTTATCCAAGCGACCACGTTGGAATTTGGGCGGACGTTGAAGTTTCCTAAATAAAAGTGAACCCTTTCCCTTAAATTCAAATTGCCCCCCTTTTTCCTCCCATACCACATCCCCCTCCCCCGCCCCCATCCCCAAACCCTAGCATCAATAAAACATTGCCTTCACTGCCTGCAGGTCCCCTACAAAAGGACCCTTTCCTCCTACCTCGAAGTCACTCCCGATGATCTTCCACTCGAACGCAACCCTGACAAGGTTGATCGCGCCACACCTCAACCCTACCGCGTAGCTAGACCCTTCCTTGTAGGTGTTGGGCGAGGCCTTGGAGATGATGCTGTACAAACCCTCTAAGACGTCCTTCACCGCCTGGGCCTTCATCGCTTTCTCCTTGTCGGGTCCGTTCAACTCCATCTCGTCGTCGCTCAGGTCGTCGTCTTCGTCGTCGTCGTCGAAGTCGACGTTGTCGCCGATCCTGCACCTGGTGCTCATCGCGGCTTCGACGTCCCTGAAGATCCAAGCGTTGGAGACGAGAGTTGCCTGGGGGAGCCCAGTGAGCCACTTGCAGACGTCGCTGAAAGAGACGATGTTCGCTGCCACGAGGACCTTCAAGTAAATCCCGAACCTGAGGTTGGCGCCCTTCCAGAGCACGGACACGATCTCTTCTCCCTCTCCGTCGTCCTCGCTTCCCTTGATGAGCTTCGCGTTGGCCTTGATCACGTTGGTGGCGAAGCTGCGACGAGTGGCGATGTGAGAATTGCGACTTGCGTGTTGGGTTGATAGCGCTCCGTCTCACCTTAGGGTGTCAGCGGCGTCGGCCCTGGAAAAGACGGCGGCCGCCTTGACCGAGCGAGACGTCGAGGGGAAGGCCTTGATGATCTCGTTGACGGTCTCCTTGTTGGTGATTTTGTCTTTGATCTCGTCGCACGAAGTCACGTCGTCGTCAGCGAGCTCGCTGGTGTACCCAGGCTTGGACTCAATTTTCAGGTTCTCCATGTCGTCAGACCAGGCGTAAACGGCGTCTTCTCCGCACCTCAGGACGCACTCTCTGACGATGCCCCTCGCCATGTTCAAGCTCGGGCCCGTCGCCTTGTTCCACGTCTCGAGGAGGGTCTTGCTCAGGGTGTTGGCGAAGCACGCCCACATGCCGATTCCGACCTGCGCGCCTTCTCTGCTGGTGGTGCTGATGAGCTCGGCGTCCTCGACGATTCTGCTAGCGACGAGGTTGGTCATGGTGTTGAAGCTGGAAGCCAGCTGAGTGTCGGAATCCTGGCCGAGTTGGTACAGGATGCGGGCGGTCGTCAGGGGGGAGATGCCGGTGGGGGTGAAGAAGAACGTGAACAGCGAGGAGATGAGGAGGAGGCGGGTCTCCTCCTCGGTCAAATCCCCTCCCTCCACCTCGACCCCCTTGACGTACTTGACCAAGTCCTTGAGTCCTCCGCTTGCGACCATTTTCGGCCCGAACGTCGGTTGAATGCTGACGATCCTCATGTGCAAATCCCTCAGGAACTTCATCTTCGCCTTCCTGTCGATCTTAGTCGCCAAGCTGCCCATGACTCCCGGGTCGTCCTTCTGGAGAATGTTAATGCGAGGCAGGACGAACTTCGTCGGGGCCTGCTCGCGCGTCTTGGCGTCCTTGAACAAGTAGCTGCACATGAGAGGGGGGAACGCGACGGGCTCCAGCGCGTCCCAGACGTCGTTGCCATCGTCGTCTTCGACTTCCTCCTCCCACTTCCACCCGTACTCGTCCTTCCACCTGCTGCGACGAGCAAATAAATGGGCCGTTCGTGATGTTAGAAAAGGCATAGAAGTTGGCAGCAGCGACGAGACACACTTCTCACCTCACTCCTGCGTCCTTGAGCTCCATGATCTCGTCGACTGCGACTTCGTCCCAGTCGACCTCCTCGTCTTCCTCGTCCTCGTCCTCGTCGTCCCCCTCGTTGTCCTCGGGCACTCTCAGTCCGATCCCTGCGTATCCGAACTTGAACCTCTTGCTCCTCGTTTTTGATCCCTCAACCTGCGAAGAAGGGAGTCGACGAATTAGAACTATTATGTAGAGTTGTGTATGACGCACTTCTAGACTCACCTTCTCCCCCATAACATCGTAGTACCCTTTGCACGCGATCTCTCCTACCTCCCCGCACTCCAGAACCTGCTTGACGACCGCGTCACAGTTCTCCTCTGTAATCATCTTCGACTTCACTAAAACAGCCAGCCCCTCCATGAGTCTCCTCAGCCCGGCCACGGCCGCGACGTCTACGACGAGCGTTGGTGAGTTTCACGAACGATTGATGTTGACGGGTTTAGAATTAAAAATTGGGTTGGGGGGTACAAGAGGAAAACGAATCGCCTCACCTCCTCCTACGCTTTTCTCCAAGAAGAAGCTAACCTCTGCACTGTACAACTGCACGAACCTAAAAAAAAACGAATAAGGGTCAGAAAGATCACTTAAAACGCCCTCAAAACACACACACACACACACAACTCACCTCTCCGCCGGAAACCTATCCCTAACCTCCGTAACATTTTCATCCGTCTCTTCATCCTCAACCCCCAACCTCGCCACGCATTCCCTCAACCACATAACCGCGAATCCAGCGTACAAAAACCCATCCAACATTTCTAAATGCTGTAAAATCCCAACAGCAATAACACCGACTTCATCTCTAACTCTTTCGACGTATTTAACAGCTTCAAAAGCTGGCGTTAAAGGCGGAACGTTCGGGTTAACGTAAGATTCATCGTTAGTACGAGAGTCTGAAGAATCGGATTGGATGAAACCTAAATTTCCGACGGTTGAGGAATCGTTACGGCCGGATGATAGGCCTATTAGATAGCAGTATTCTTTGGTTTCTTGGAAGGCTTTTATTGGGTCTGAAGGGTCGGGGGGGTCCTCGAGGAGGTGGAAACGACGGGAGAAGGAATCGACTAGACAGACGCCTGTAGGGTTGGAGGGGAGTTTGGAGAGGTGGCCGATTACTTGCTGGATTTTACCGCCGGGGCCGAGGGATTGGTTGGGGTTTAGGAGGGCGACGGTGGAGTCGCTGTCGAATTTGCCGGTGGAGCTTGCGGGGTCGGAGGTTAGGAGGGACATGAGGGACAGGATTTGAGTGGCCTGCTTGTTCTCGTACTCGGAGGTTTGGAGCTGCTTGACGTTGGCGGCGGTGCGAATGCGCTTGGGGGGGGGGCGGTCGAAGTTGTTGTTGTTGTTGTTGTTGCGGCGGTTGTTGTTGTAGTTGCCGCGGCCGCGGCCGCCCCTGCCTCCGTAGTTCCCGCGTGACTGATCCCGGTAACGCGGGTTGTTGTTGGGGTTGCCGTTGTTGCGATTGTTGGGGTTGCCATAGCCGCCGCCTCCGCCGTAGTTTCCTCCTCCGCCGTTGCCGTAGTGGCCCCCGCCGTAGTTTCCTCCACCGTAGTTACCTCCTCCTCCTCCTCCTCCTCCTCCATCCTGTCCATATCGACCTCCTCCTCCTCCTCCGTAGCTGCCGCCGCCATAGTTTCCACGACCTTGGGGACGGAAAGTTCCACGGTTGTCATATCGATCGTCACGGTACCTACTACTGTTATTGTTGTTATTGTTGTAGGAGTCCCTGGAGTCACGTGAGGAGCCTAGAGCGCCGTCCATTGGAGTAAAGTACTTTTAGGTTCGTTCTTTTGGGCGTTATTTATGCTATGACCACACGTCAAGTTGGATTTGGATGGTTATAATCTATCAGGCGTGCGTGCGTGCGTGCGTTCTGCAGCTCTGTACCTTTTGGGATCTGTCCCAGAAAATTGTATTTTGCAAATGCGTTTCTCAAGCGTGACGACGCTGCTTCTGTGTCATCTGGGTGCGTCAACATTGATTGTGGTTGCGTCGATATGATATCGTTTAATTTCCACGTCGTGCTCTTTATATGTTTTTTTAGCCTTTGACAGCACGTTGCAATTTTATGATACGACACACTGTTCTGTAAGCTGCCCTAGGGCTCATTATAAACACTAACAACGTCTCCCACAATGTGACAATGTCTCTCTCCCACAGTTCTTCCGACCCTAACTCTAACTACTCCAGCACCTGTCGAATATGGACGCTGTTCATACTCTTCAAAGGCTGATTATCTCGATCATTTAGATAAGACTAATCCAACTCTACCGCAAGGCTTCAAAGCCTACACATCTGACCTTACTTTTGTTCCTAAGGAGGCTCCATCGTTAGGCGAACTCCCCATGAAACTAACCGCGATCCTTCCCCCCCAAAACTCAAACTACGCTTGCGTCCTAACAAAGAACGTCCTCTGTGGCGCCCCCATAACCTACATAAAGTCTCTCCCCTCCCCTTCCCTAACCTCCGGAATCCTAATAAACAACAAAATATCCAACGTCCTCCCCTCCTCCTCCGGCCTCACCTCCATCTCCTCCCTCGAATCCTCCTTCCGCTCCACCTTCTCCCTCCCAACCGGTCACATCCTCCCCGGCTCCACAGGCGTAATAGGCTGGTCCCTCCCCGTCCCTTCCATGCTTACCTCCCTCAAAACCCTCCCCTCAACCCCCCAGCTAACACCTTTACAACTAGCTTCCTCAATTCTAACAACTGACCGTTACCCTAAAATCCGATCTTCGAAGAATATAATAGCTCTAGGTAAAGGCGCAGGTATGATAGAACCTAATATGGGTACTATGCTCGTTTATATTATGACGGATTTAAAGGTTGATGATATGCAGACTGTTTTAAGGAAGGTTGTTGAGAGGACTTTTAATTGTATTAGGTGAGTGTGTTGTTGTTGTTTTTTGTTTATGGAACGGTTGAAGGTGTTATGAACAAAACGAATGTATTGTTTTTTTTAATGCAGACGTGTAGTTTATATTGTGAAGAAGCTAACAAACCCACACGCGAATAAACTCGGTGAACGAAAACCAAAACCCCCCAACACAGTGTGGATGGAGATGAGAGTACGAGTGATCAGGTCGTGCTGGTAAGTTCCGGTCTAGGTTCTTCTGTCGAGTCGGATGATTTCGAGAGGGAGCTTGAAACAGTCTGCAGAGGCCTGAGCAGGGACATCGTCAGGAACGGGGAGGGGACGAGTCACGTTATTAACGTTAGGATCGAAGGGTTCGGGGGGAAGGATGAGGAAGCGAGGGAACTGGGGAAGGCGATTGTTAACAGCCCTTTGTTCAAGACTGCGGTGGCGGGGAACGATCCGAACGTGGGGAGGGTGGCGGCGAAGGTGGGGAGCTGGTGCGGGAAGAACGGGTTCGGATGCGAAGGGCTGAGGATGTCGCTGGGGGGGGTCGAAATCTTCAAGGACGGGTGCTTCCAAATGGACGCGGACAAGGAAAGCGAGCTCAGCGAGTACATGAAGGAATGCGGCTTCTCAGAGACCGCGGACTACATGGAACACGAGAGGGAGGTCACGCTCGACATCGTCTTTTCGGGAGGAGATGGGAAAGCGGAGGTGTGGGGAAGCGACTTGACGAAGGAATACGTCAGCGTCAATGCTGATTATAGGAGTTGAAGTGTAGCTGCAAGTTTGTTATTTGGTGAAGAAGAAAAGCTGCCCTTTTGGTTTACGTCAATTTTCCCTTCAAACCCACCTCCCCCCAAGGTAATAACTTCTGACAACAGAAGGAGAAGGAAGCACCAAACCCACCCCAGAAGTATCAAAGTAAGTTAAACAAAAGCCAACCGCATTTCCCCTCCTCCCCACTCGTATGGCCTCAGAGGTCTCGAAATAGTATCTGCCTTCGGTCTCCCCTGCGTACATCCCCTCCCACATGAAATTGGGCCATGGGATGGCTGGGAAGAGGAAAAAACAAAATTATGAAAGTATTCCTTCCCTTAGCCCTCACGCTAGCCACCGCCTCATCGTATTCGCTTCAATTGACTGGCAGAACTGGACGTTTCGGTACGAATTTCGATGGAGGTCGGGGAAGGATTTTTGAGGGCTATATATATGTTGGCTCACGCTGACCAGCTCGTCGTTTTGGTGTTGGGCATTAATCCACATACGTTTGACGTGTTGCACCGTTGAATATATTTGGCGTGTTTAAGTTGTATGAATTCCCTGGTTTCCATACCAAACTACTCCAAAAAGCGTATTCAGACTGCAAATCCTGTGCGCACTTTACGACACCAAACTCACCCGTCCCCTGTCACCTGTCACCTGTCACCTCCCCCTTCCTCACCCCAACAGCCTCAACCCGCCTAATGTCTACTCCCACGTACTCCATCCCCGACCAGCCCGCCCGCTTCGCCAAAGCCAAGGTAGAGAACAACTCTCGTTTCCTCGACATTGACTCGTGCTACGACCCCTCCTACCTCAGCGGCAAGCGCGTAGCCCTCACCGGCGCCAACCGCGGCATCGGCCTCAGCCTCGCCAAGGAGCTCTCCGCCCAGGGAGCCAAGATCGTGGCCCTCGTGAGGAAGTCGTCCCCCGAATTGGACGCCCTCAACCCCGAGGAGGTCATCACGGGAATCGAGGCGACCTCCGACTCCGCCTGCGCCACCCTTGCCGATAAGATCAAGGGCGGCCCCGTCGACGTCCTGATCAACAACGCCGGTTACTTCTACGAGCCCGTCGAAATGATCTCCGACTCCTCCCTGAACTTCTCCGAGGAGCTCAAGATGATTGACATCTGCGCTCTCGGCCCTCTCCGCGTTACCTCCAACCTCTTCCAAGCCGGCCTCATCAAGGAAGGCTGCAGAGTCGCCATGATAACATCTCAAGGCGGTTCCGTCTCCTGGCGCACAACTCAGAACCCCTCCGGCGGCGACTACGGCCACCACATGTCAAAGTCAGCCGCCAACATGATGGGCGTCCTTGTTTCACAAGAGTTCCGTTCCAAGAATATCCCCGTGACCATCCTTCACCCCGGGTTCAACAAAACTGAAATGACGAAGAAGTACGAGAAAATCTGGGAGATCGAGGGGGCGGTCGACGCGGCTGTTGGCGCGAAGAGGGTTCTGCATGAGGTTGGATTGATTAATATGGAGAGGACGGGAAAGTTCATCAACTGTGAGGATGGACTTGAAATTCCTTGGTAAATATAAAATCCTAAACTCCTTTACATTAGCTTTTACAAATTTTGTATATACATTTTTAAAATACAGTTTTACTTCCAACGAAGCAAGTACCCTTCAACTCCTTCCTAGCCTCAACGTTGGCGTTGCTCTCATAAAACCCATTCATGTGCGTTTTACCACCCGTCTTGTAAACGAAACAAAGCTCTCCCATATCAGTTGGCACATTATCAACATCCTCGAGCCACTTTTCGTTGACGCCCAAACCGGGAACAACCTCCGTCTTCCATTCTCGCCTGTATTCCGTGTGCGTGAACTTCATGGCGTTGGGCTCTAGAAGACTCAGCTTGATTAACTTCTTGAAGATCTCTCGTTCGTCGTAGCACGTCAAGTCGATCCAGTATTTTCGGTCTATGTCGACGCCGTTGAATAAGTTGCTCGTGCCGACTCGCCAGTTGAGTTCGCGCTGTTCGAGTTCTGTGAGCTTGTCGACGATTTCTGACCCGAAATTCTCCAAGTCGACGACTCGGCTGAAGAGGACCATGGCCATCTCGACTCTGATCCCGTCTTCTTCCTCCGGGAACATTTTTACTATTTCCCACGCCTGTTCAGCGCTCAGGTATTTACTGGTGATTGCCGTTTCGACTGCCATCATCCCGCAGTAGTATCCTCTGTATTTATCGCTCGGCGCCATTGCTATGAAGTCGGGCATTTCGTAGACGACAGTCTCCTCCCCGATCTCGAGGGTGAAGGCATTGGGAGGAAGAGGCTCGGGGGGAAGCTCAAGTTCGTCGGTCCCACTCTTTTCCCCTGCCCTCTTCTCACCCTCCGCTCCTCCTGCTCCTCCTGTTCCTCCTCCCTCCTCCTCCTTCTTCTTCGCTTTCTTCTCGCCGGCTTTGCCAATCTTCATCTGCTCCAACAACTCAAGACGCTTCTTCTCCTCGAAAGCGCGGTCGAGTTCGAACTGCCTCCTTGTAGTCTTCTGCCAGCCGAGCCAGTGCTCCCTGATGACACCGTCCCTCAGGTGCTCCTGGAAAAAATCGGGTTCTTCGCTGTAGGCGCCACTGTCCAGCCCGACTTGCTTCAGGAGCTTGGTAAACTTGCCATCGCCCATGGCCTTTGTCCCCTTCTTGGGCCTCGTAGTGCACACGTAGTCGAACCTGACCTTTCCGACCCCCATGGCCTTGTTGAAGAAGCTCGAGGTGATGCCGACCTTGGCTCCGTCGACTGTGCCGTTGCGGTAGTTCTCCCAGTTCCCCCTCTGGCTGGTGTCCATCCTGCCGCTCTCGAACTGGCTGAAACGGTTCTCCAACGTCGCCTGCTCGCTGAGCTTCTTGCTTGCCGTCCTGTCTTTTCCCTGCGTGAAGTCCAGGTCGTAGTGGCCGCTCAGCATGCCCATGATTGGCTTCCAGCCCTGACCCAACGCGATCCTCAGCAGCAGCTTGCCCTCCCAGTCCAGGTTCGACTCGACAAACCTCACGGCCTCCGTCGCACTCGATAGCTGAGGGAGCAGCATCCGCACGGCGTCGATCTTTTGGAACCCGTGCTTGATCTCGTCAACGAGCCTCTGCGCCTGCGCCGCAGTAAGGAAAATCTTGCAGTCCCTTGTGGCCACCTCGAACAGTTTTTGTCTGTCGCTCTCGTCCTTTGCGCTCATGATATTCGTCACCAGACTATCGATTCCTTCGTCGCTTCCTATTTCGTCGGCGGTCGGAGGGCTGGGGACGCCCACAAACTCGACGTACAGCTTGCCCTCGCGGGGGACCTGCCAAACGTTGCCACTCTTGGCTTCGACCAGGTCCGGCTTGTCCTCGGGCGGCGATGAAGCGTACTTCTGAAGCATGTATGCTACGAATTCGTCCTGCTCGATTTCTCCGGCGCCGTCAACGTCGTACTCGGCGATCACTTGTTTGATATGCTCCCTGCTGGGCATCACGCCGATCTCTGCGAGGCACAGCAGTAGTTCGTCGCAGTTGAGCGCCCCCGATCCGTCCTTGTCGGTGAACTCGAAGACGCAGGAAAGGACGTGCATCCAACAGCTGTCTTCATTCCACGTGGGGGTCTTGTCCTCCTCAGCATCCATCTTGTCGCAGAATTTCTCGTAAATGTAGTCGACGATCTTCTCGGAGGGCTTAAGCCCACAGCTTTCCATGCATTCGTCCAGCTTCTCGGAGGCGTTTCCCAATGCATTTACGGTCTTGGCCAATTCTCTCCAGAGCCGCATCTTGTCCACCGTGCCCCCGCCCTCCCCGCGCTTCAGCTTAATGTTGACGGTCTTCTTCCGTGATTTCCTTCCCGACCTCACCATGTACTCGTGCTTGATGGAAGTGAACTTGCACCCCTCCTTCGAGTTCGCCAGGTGCAAAAGGGACGTCGCGACCATGAATCCGTAGGGAGTTTCGAGGTCAAGTATATAGCCGGGGAAGGGGGGGTTCTTGTTGTTGGGGTCTGGGACGTAGCTAAAGTCCGGCTTGGTGGGGAACTGGCTGTCGAAGATCGTTTCGTCCTCCTGCGTCACGTCGCATTCTAGCATTGAAAGTTTGAACTCGCGGTCACTGGCCGCATTCTCTCTCAGAGCAGACATCAAGTGCTCGGAGCCGAGTCTTCCGACGGAATTCCCGTCCAATATGAGCTGCCGTATTGTTGAGTTGACCTTTAGCGCAGTCGCCAAGACCATAGCGCCGCGAATCGACACCTGATTATAAGACAAGTCCAGCACTTGGAGGCCCTTGTTATCTATCAGGCTTCGACCAAGCTCCTGGCTGGCGTGCTCAGAAAAGCTGTTCTGCTTCAGGTTGAGGATCTGCAACGTCGAGTTCTCCGCCACAGCGGCCGCCAGGTCGACCGCCGAGTCGCCCATGATGCTGTTCCAGCTCAAGTCCAGCTCTAGTAAAGTCTTGTTGATGCGCAGCATCTTTGCGACGGCCTCGGGGCCTGTCGTGAGACCTGGCTGGCACGTATTAAGCGCCTCGCCCTGGCCGATCAAATTGTTGCTCATGGTCAGTCTCTTGAGGGTTGTGTTCTCGCACAAGCTGTCCATCAAAAGGCAGCACTCTGCATCGTCCACGTCAGTGTGGTCGAGCGTGAGTTCCTCCAGCTTGCAAGTTGGAGAAGTCAAGAGCCTCCTCAAGGCTTCTGCGCCCTTCTTGTCCATATCATTCTCATGGAGCTCCAATAGGACGAGGCTCTTCATCCTTTCGGTTCCCTCCAGTATCGGCACGAGAGAGGCGTCTGTCAGGCGGTTGTCTCCGAGGCGTAATTCAGTGAGGTGGCCTAAGTCGGCGATACAGGCGCCAATCGCCACGCCGTAGTCGTCGCCAACGCCCAAGCCGGCTAAGTTCAGGGTCTTTATGTTGGTCTGCTTTAGAATCAGAGTGAGCGGAGGGCGGTTCCTTTCCAAGATCGGCTTGATGTACTTCTTGATCGTCGTCACCGGATGGTCTGCGTCGTCCTTCTCGAAATGATCCTCGACGTAGAGTCTCTTCTCGCTGACGTGCCTCAGGACCTTCTGAAATCCGGGCTTTGCCCCTTCCTCCACGTAGTGGTTACGTTGTGATTCGGTCATTTGGCTTTTATGTTCGGGCTGCGAGAGTGGTGTTAAAACGAATGGTAATGGGCAAATAGATTATATTTGAGCTGTCTCACCTGCTCGCTAGTGCTGCCCTCACCCTCGCCCTCGCCCTCGCCCTCGTCGTCTTCGAGGTCCGAGTCATAAAATGTGCCGTGCAAGTCTGTGAAGGGGGCCTTCCACGTGTTGGCCTTAGTGAGGAGGGTGCGAGGGGAAGGTTGGTCAATTAGCATGACCTCCTCTATCTGCTCCACCTTCTCGCCGTCTTCGTTCACAATGGTGACCTTGGGCTTCAAGGCATCGCGCAATTTTTGTACCTCATCCTTCGTCCTCTTGGTCTGCTTTCTCTTGTATTTGTTGAAGGTCTGCAGCAGGGGTACGTTGTTGCTCTTGGCCGTCATGTCAATGCTTACCCTCCTGTGCTGCCTCGAGTGGCCGCTAGACAAGCTGGGCTTTTCGAGGCCCGAGAGCTGGCTAGCGGGACTAAGCCTGCCGCCTGCCGTCGAGTGGTTGCTCATCACGCTCTGCTGATTTTGGATGGGGCTGCTCAGCCGAGAGGCCTCCGAGGAGAGCAGGGACTGCCTAGACGCGATGTTTGGAGTGAAGACGTTCTTGTCGCCAAGCAGCGCCGTTAGGCTGTGCGACGGGACGGGTTTTTTCTTCCACAGTGGCGTCGACAGGCGCTCAAGACGCTCAGCCTTCTCCTTCTTCACAATTTCGTTCCACGAGCTCTGGTTCATCGGACGTTGGCCCTCTCCTCCCGTGTTGGCACCGGTGTTCAAGGTTTGCGAATCGGTCGGGGCCACAGTCCCGTCGTACATGAGACTGCTCGGCCTCTCCAGGCTGAATTTATTTTGCTTTGAAGTTCTTCCGTTTTTGGACCGCTTCTTCTTCAGCACCTTGGCACGAATACTTATTTCCCTTTGCATGGTGAGCTGCTGATTCACCGAGGACTGGATCCCCGGTTGTTCGAATCCCCTCACGAGGCCGAGCTTGAACGAATGTGATTCGGAACCTTGCGTAGCGGGGACTATCGTGGCGGGAAGGTGGGATGGGATGGGAAACATGAGGAAGTGCTGCGAAGCTAGACAGTTTCAGTTGAGTAGAGAACAAGGGTGGGGTTGTTGTTCCCAGGGTAGGGCAGGGGGGGGGCTGATTGATTGTCGTTGGGAATTGAGTCAGGTATTCGGTGCGGAAAGGGAAAGTGGTGAATCGACGTGATATTGGTGAGGGAGGTTCCAGGTTTTGTGAAGCGAGAATTGGCACATGCAAACATTTTATGGCAAATTTCAATCCAACGGCTATCCTTTGCTGCAATAAAATTAATATCCCTATCTGAGGAGAACCCCCATCTTACCTGGCCACGTGTTTCAACGTTGGCCGAACTAATTATCTTCTTTCTATCAAAGTGACAGACAGTCAGCAAGCGTCCTTGCAAATGAAGAGGGAATCCTCCTCCATCGTTGATTCCGCAGCCGTCGTCCCATACTCTTCCCTCAAAACCCGCAAAAAACACGACTCCGACTCCGCCCTGTTTGATATTCTTGCCTCCCACGATGATCAGTCCAACTACTCCCTCCCCCTCTCTACCCTCCAAGCCCGCGACAAAGCCTCAATAACCCTCGCCTACAACCACCTCTCCTCCCTCTCTGTCCCCTCCTCCATCGACCAGATATACTACACAAACGGCTGGTCCCTCGAGACGTCCCTCTCCAAGCTCTGCGCCCGAGGCTACGACAAAATCTCCCTCCCCCTCGCCTCCCTCATAATAGCCAGCTCGAAGGAGGAACCAGGCCACCCCTCCCCCTGCGCAGGCCCCCGACCCTGCCTTTTGAAGGCCGTAAATGGCGTGGTGAGTGACTTGAACTTCCTCCGTTTACTGATTCGAGAGTTTCCTCCAGCTTTGACTGTGACTTGGTCGGGTTCGACTGCGTTAGACTTTGCGAGGTCAAGGGCGAACGAGGAGGTCATAAGCTTAATCGAGGTGTGCACGGAGGCATATAAGGCGAGGTCGTGGAGGTGAGACAGCGAGGAGCGAAGCGACGAGCTTTTAGGAACTTCGACTTTGTACTTCTACGACGCCTGCACAATCTTCGCTATTATACCTCTCCAACGCTAATCTTAATGTTCCTCTCCCTTCTTCAAACCTAGGGATTTATTCCGAATATGCGGCCGGTCGGATTATTTATGCGACGAGATAGCTCGTCCTCGCGTACCTTTTCTAATTTTTTTGAGGAGAAGGGGGGAGGGGTGCGTCTGGAGGTTCTTCAATGAACAAGATGGAGATAAGGCGATTTTGAGGAAGGTTTTAGAGTTTATATGAGGTTGAGGGTTGAGAAGGAAAATTATTTAGAATGCTTTCGTGCAAGTTTTGGTACAAATTTAGTACATTTTCATTGATTATCATATTTCTGTTGGGTCGTCAGCACCGACTTTGAATCGTTTTCTACAGGATATTTCAGGGTTGAAGAAATCGTCGTCCTCCGCGCTAATATGCATTCTGTCGAGAGATTGTTGGCTAGGGGGCACTTGCTTCGTTAGAAAATACGTTCTTTTCTGGCGTGTGTGTGGTTCCGCCTCTCACCTGTTCTCGAAATCTTCCTCTGAATATTTTCTCTTGTTCGTGAAGTATTTTGCGGGGCTTCCTAAACCTATGGGTTCGACCATGTTCATCGTTTCGGAGCTGGGGTGGAGGGGGGGGGAGCCGAAGGTGCGGAGGCAGGGGGGGAAGGAGGTGGAGAAGTAGAATCCACCGAGGAGGGTTGAGTGGACTATGTTGCAGAACTGCGAGGAGCCGAAAGCGACGAGTTAGAATAATGTGGCATACGAGCGGGGCCTCGTCGCTTCTCACCTCCTCCCTGTTCTCCCTGAACATGACAGCCGCCTCCTTGTTCTCGACGAACTCGTCCCTCCTCCCTCCCTCCCCCGTGTCCTCCCCCCTCCTGTCGTCGTCCATGAAAGGCTCCATGAAGCACATCTCCAAGTTCTGAAACACGTTGCCTATAGATAGAACCGGCCTCCAGGTTTGAGGGGAGAGGATGGGCAAACGAACGTGGCCAGTTGCGAGGGAAATATTGGGGTGGTAGATGGGGAAGGTCGCGTGGAGGGTGGGGGGGGAGAAGGGGTACATTTTGGGGACGCGGAGGAGGAAGGTGAACTTGGCGGATTTCCAGAGGCCGGTTTTTAGGGTTACGGTGGCTGAGACGCTGGCGGCTGATTCGGGAGAGGAGAAGGTTAGGGAATGTGGAGAGGGGAGGGAGTGGGAGCGTGGTGGAGAGTCTAGGGGAGTGTGTAGGGGACCTTTTTTGGTAGAGCGTGTTAGGGAGGGTGGTAGGGAGCATGTTAGGGTTAGAACTATAAGATGACTATAAGATGACTATAAGAGAAGTGTCTAGTTACGCCGAGTAGTAGTCAGGGTTACAACAACACAGCGCATGGGATGCGCATGGGATGCGCTGTGTCGGGTTAACTCTCACCTGGTTCAGAAGGGGACGTCAATAACCCCACTGCTATGCTTGAATTAGTTGACTCTAACGTTCGTGAACAATCAGCTAGATCCTTTCGAAGCCTAACATACGCTAAACCATTCTGTGAATACATAAGACGGCCGTGCGTGCGTCTAATCAGCGCGTCTAAATGGCAAAGTTTAGAGACCTCAAACACTTGAAAAGGGGGAAGGCGGAAAGTCTATACAAACTGTGAAGTTTAAACTCCTACACGTAGACACGTACGGTGGAATCGAAAGTGCTCGGTATGGTGGTCCACCAGAGCTAGATTACAACAGAAAAATAAATTTTGAGAGGCGCTGTAAGGGAGAATGAGCCTGCAGAAAATCACGAAATTTAAGGGGAAATCCTGGCAAAAAACCTGGCCAAATGTAAGTTCACGTTTCACGTGTAATTAATCAATTGATATGTACAAATACGCCAGGATTACGCCAGGATTACGCGTTAGAAACTTCTGGGTCGTCTTTTTAAACCTACAGTTACTCTTGAGCAGAAACCAAAATCATTTCGATCTTGCACCAGTACTCTTTGCTCCAAATCCGAGGGCCTTCCAATGCGCAACCGCCCAATGTACATATCCCCAACGTTAATACCTTTAGGTACTTCCCGCCTCACATCCAACGTAGTTCTCAACGTAGCTTTAAAATCTCAAAATCCACCTCTCTCACCTTTTTCTACTGTAACGTTTTCCTTCCTTCCAGCCCCTTCATAAAGAGAATGTCCTACCGCCACCCCGACATTCTACCATATTACCTCGATTTAACGACTTCTAAAAAAGACCTATCCCGCGCCAAAACCGAGCTCAAAAAATGCACCAAGGAAATCAAAATAAAACACGGAGAATATACCGTGAGTCTTATTCATTTTTTGAAATTCAATTATATATTTTCTTCAATCTGACACAATTATTGCTTTTCGTATCAGCGCAGAAGAGCTTGGAGCATCTCCGTCTCTCCGGTTGTTTTTGTCAATCATTACGTCTCTACAAAGAAGAAAAAAAGACTAAAACACGTCTCTGTAACTGTGACATCAAGGCGAATCGGGAGAAGCTTCCTAACGGTGGTTCATGGTCGGCGGGTACGTTGGGGTTGCCTATGAACGTTGAGAATACGAGGAGGTTGGCGGAGAAGAAGAGCTATGAATGGAAGGGTGCGAAGGAGAAGGTGGGAGGGTTGGAGAGGAGGGTGGAGGAGGGGAGGAGGGAGGTGGGGAGGAAGGAGAGGAGGTATGAGGAGAAGAAGGAGGAGCTTTCGAAGAGGGGAGCAGTGGCCCTATCGGCGTACTTCCAAGACATGGAAGAGGATGATGAGGAGAGGTTCAATGAGCTGACCGCACTAGCGCAACAGCTGGCCGTGCTTGATTTGGAGGAAGAGGACTTCCCTATCAAGTTGTGTTTCTTGGATAAGTCTGCGAGCATGAGCTTCAGCGAAACGAGCTTGAAAGCGTTGGAGGTATGCTTCAACAAGTCCTCGGACATCAGGGAGGGGACGTGCTTGGTGGTGATGCTGGCAGGAGTCGGTGAGAGTCAGTGTTTCCTGCACCGGCCTCGGTTCGAGGGGCCGCAGCTAAACTTCGAGTCGATCCAACTCGGATGCTCGACGTGGTTCAACGAGCCAATCTACCTCATCCTCTCCGCCTTGGCGACTCAGCTGACGTCTGTCTTTGGCAGAGACTCGAGTTCTTTCGAGGAGCCCCCTATCAGTGTCATCTGCGTCACCGACGGGATTGACAACTGTAGCGTGAGAGAGTTGCAGGTGAGCGTGTGCGAGGAGACGTGTGTACTAGATTTCGACTTACAAGGCAGATATTTCCGTACGCAACGTCGCGTTTGCCTTCTTCGCCGTTTCTAACCAACATCACGATCGCCCCTTCCCTATCGTCGCAGGACATCCGCGCGCTCAGCAGCGCGATAGGCGGGATAGTCGACGGGGAAGGAGGCAGGGTTTATCAACCTTTGGGATCGTGGACGAGGAGGGACAGGGAGAGAATGGCAGATCCGGATGATGGGTCAAATGCCCTAATT
Source organism: Triparma verrucosa (assembly GCA_030267905.1). Lineage (NCBI taxonomy): Eukaryota > Bolidophyceae > Parmales > Triparmaceae > Triparma > Triparma verrucosa. Next base: position 20,451 of record BRXX01000056.1, on the reverse strand, counting down.
CCCGTCTGGCTGGTGTGGTGCGCCATCGGTAGCGGCAGTTGTAATTTGCTGAAACAAGCGAGCAGGGAAGTCGCCGTTGTGGACTGCACGTACGAGATCGACGCCGCGGCTTGCTCCACAATGAGCGATGGCGCTAGCGAAAACGGCGACCCTGGCAAGATCGAGGTCGGGAGCTTGGTGACAGTCAAGGGTGAGAAGGGAGGCGGCGAGTGGGTCGTGACCAGGGAGTATGCTGATGCTGTGCAGGAGGAGAAGAAAGTTTTCTTCGACTTGCAGAACCTGAGCGGCAGCAAAAGCAGGAAAGACGTGCCGAAGGAAAGCGTGGAGCACGCGGCCGTTGGAGACTCCGGACAACAAGCGAAGCCGAGGCCTAGCAAGCATTTGGCGGCTTTGGCGCTAGTAAACGAAACTTTGGGCAACACTGGCTCTGTGATGAAGCAAGTCAACGCCAAGGGAATCGTGCCCCTGTCGACCGGAATAAATTTTATAACGGAAGAGTTCACCGCGCTCATCTCAGAGGAACCGGACCCTAAATTCAAAGTCAAGTCGATTGACTACTTCCCGGTCGAAGATAAGTTCGTCGAGAACTTCCTCGCGAAGCTGGGCAAAGTCGCCTGGAAAATGTGCGGGGATGAAGAACTCGCCCCCTGCAAGAAGCTCGTCACCGCAGTCGTCAAGAGCCTCCTGAGGGAGGAGGACGTGCACTGGGCTGTCCTGAGCGACCTCTGCAACGGAGGCGAGGAGACGAGGAGGGCAGCCCTCGTGGGAGCGGCAGCAAAGCTCGGTATAGTGCTGGGCGACGGCCTGGAGTCCACCGAAAAGTTAAGGAGGCTCTCCTCAGCTCTCGACTCAGTGCTGCAATTCTTCTTCAAGACGGGCCTCATCAGAAGAAACTGGAGCCACGGATATCAGCTTGTCGAACGCCACAGGCCCAGCCTCATGGCGGCCCTGAACGTCATGAAGGGGCCCAGCGATTGCGTCATGAAGCTCGGTAAGGCGAACTACCTGAGCAGGAGGCGGAACTCCCTCCCCGTCCTGCGGGGCGCGGTAAGAGGAGAAGAACGCAAGCTGGCTAGGAGGGCCACCATCATGTCCATGAAGAAGGATCAGGAGTGGAAGTGGTGTCTGGATCCGTTGGAAGTTGCGGAGGAAAAGCAGATTGTGTCCGTCAGGAAGCTCTCAGGGTCGTCTACTGCAAGTACCTCTACTGTTAGGAAGTTGTCTGGGGCCAGCTCGTTGACCGACAGAAGTGGCAGGAGGCTGTCGGGGGACAGTTCAAGCACATCAAGCTCGGGGTGGTAGAGGGAGTTAGGGAGTGGAGGAACGTTGACCGTTTATTTGTCAGGGATAGTACAAGCTCAGGGTGATAGAGGGGGGATGAGGGGGGATGGAGGAACGTTGACCGTTATTTGTTTCATTTTTGCCCAAAAAAAAAGCATTCCATCTTTTGTCGAATTAATTCTGGTCGTGAGCATATTTTCGCTTCTTTTGGTAAGGTTTTCTCCTATTTTAGTCGCTACTTTCTGGTGCTATGTTTGTGTGCACCACGAGCGTGTGCTAGCTATATCAACGACGTTGAAACCACGCTCTGCAATGGTACAACACATTTCCGTTGGCCCGTCGCTGGCCGTCATGTGCGGTTCTGTATAACCTGAGATTGTCCTCTTCTCGGGCGCGTTCTAAAATGAAATAGTTTCTGGTTTCATTTGCAGTATTTAATGACTCTCTTTAATCGTCAATCTTTCACGTCAGCCCTCCTAATATTTTTGTTTACACCATTTCGAAGCTCGTTCTTTCCCTCCCTCTAACCCTCTCCCTTTCCGCGGTCACAATTCTCAGTACACAAGACAAGTACAAGATGAAGTTCTCTCTCTTCACTCTCTCCGCCATGGCCACTGGCGCCAGCGCTGGAAAGTACTTCCACGGTCACGGCTACAAGCAGAGCACTGAGCCCAGGGAGGTCATCAAGACCAGCCTTCCCAAGACGTCCGCCGGGGACCTCCCGAAGGAGTTGGACTACAGGTCCTTCGGCGAGAGCGGCAGGAGCTACGCCTCCGCCGTGCGCAACCAGCACATCCCCAACTACTGCGGCGGCTGCTACATCTTCGCTGCCACCTCCGCCCTTGCCGACCGCATCAGGCTCGCCCGTGGAGACCGCCCCAGTCAGCAGGTCGACCTCTCCCCCCAGGTGATGCTCAACTGCGACACCGTCGGCGGAGACGACGGTTGCCACGGAGGAGACCCCATCAACGTCTACTCCTACATCCACGACAACGGAATCCCGGAGGAGACCTGCCAGCTCTACTCCGCCACGGGCCACGACGTCGGAAACACCTGCGACGCCATTGATGTCTGCATGGACTGCGCCCACGGCACCGGCATCTGCTCCGCCGTCGATGAGAGCAAGTACTACACCTACGGCGTCGAGGAGTTCGGCCTCGTCAACGGAACCGACGCCATGATGCAGGAGCTCCAGCGTGGCCCCATTGCCTGCACCGTCGCTGTCACCGAGGACTTCGAGGATTACACTGGCGGCATTTTCGAGGACACCACCGGAACCACCGAGATGGACCACTCGATCTCTCTGATCGGGTACGGAACTGACGAGGACGGCACCGACTACTGGCTCGGAAGGAACTCCTGGGGAGAGTACTGGGGCGAGTCCGGCTTCTTCAAGATCGTCCGGGGCACCAACAACCTCGGCATCGAGGCGAACTGTCAGTGGGCTGTCCCCTCCAAGGAGGACAACGAGAGCTGGCAGAACACCGGCGACAAGCCTCTCGAGAAGGCTGTCGAGGCTGAGCCCCGCGATGCCGACCGTCTTCCCCTTTACGGCGGCCTCAAGTCCTCCGGTTACGAGACCATCCCTGAGCACGTCACCTCCCCCCTTCCCCACACCTACCTCACCGCCGACGACCTCCCCGCTGCCTTCGACTGGCGCAATGTCAACGGCACCAACTTTGTCACCTGGGACAAGAACCAGCACATCCCCCAGTACTGCGGCAGCTGCTGGGCACAGGGGGTTACGTCCGCCCTCTCCGATCGCCTCAACATCATGAACGGAGGACAGGGTCCCGTCGTCAACTTGTCCCCCCAGGTCCTCATCAACTTCAACGGAGGAGGAACCTGCGAGGGCGGCATGCCCGCTTCCGCCTACCGCTACATCCAGCAGAACGGCATCCCTGACCAGACCTGCCAGGTCTACCAGGCCGCCGACCTCGGAGGAAGGAAGGGACGCTCTTGCGACGAGCTCTGCATCTGCGAGACCTGCTCCCCCAACGCCACCTCTTTCTCCCCCGGAAGCTGCGTCGCCGTTGAGGACCCTCCCTTGTACTACGTCAGCGAGCACGGATCCGTCAAGGGCGCGGACAATATGAAGGCCGAGATCTTCGCCCGCGGACCTATCGGCTGCGGCATTGCTGCCGATGATGCCTTCGAGGCGTACACTGGAGGAATCTTCGAGGAGGAGAAGAGGTGAGAGAAGATAGCTGCTGCCAATAAGGATTTTTCTAACGCCATAAACACTTAAAAATCCTTTCGATTTTTCTAACGCCATGAACACTTCCCTCCTCGCAGGTTCGCCATGGTCAACCACGAGATCTCCATCGCCGGATGGGGAGTCTCCGATGACGGTGTCGAGTACTGGATCGGCCGCAACTCCTGGGGAACCTGGTGGGGCGAGAACGGCTGGTTCAGGATCAAGATGCACGAGAACAACTTGAACGTCGAGAGCGGATGCGACTGGGGAGTTCCCAGCTTGACCAAGGTCGAGTGAGCGAGTAAGCGAATAAGCGAGTAAGCATGGAAGAAAAGCCATTCTGAAAGCCGCTGGAAAATATATTAGTAGTTCAAGAAAGCGAAACCTATATTGCAACACAAAACTGTTTCTTTATCTTCTCTTCTTTAAAGAATTACGCAAGTTGGAGAGTTTTGCCAGTCCGCCGTAATGTCCCCGATCTTCAATAGCTCAACTTCGAAAACCAATGTGGCTTTGGGCGGGATCACTCCCCCAGCACCAGCGTCGCCATAACCGTAGTCTGGCGTTATCTCCAACACGGCCTTCTCGCCAAGCGACATCTCCATGACTCCGGTGTCCCACCCTTTGATCACCTGCCCAATGCCGATGACGAACTGGAAAGGTTTGTTCTTGTCCCTGCTGCTGTCGAATTTCTTTCCATTTGACTTGAGGGTCTGGAAGCGAGGAGTTAAAATGCGCAGACGAGATCATGGACCAAGCTCATATGTCCAAATATTTTTTCTCCGCCGCGAATCTTACCCCGACATAGTGCATCTTCAGCTTGTCCCCCTCTTTGGGGAAGGTCTGTCCATCCCCCGCTTTCAACACTGTCCTCTTGACTCCCATCTTGACTCTCTTCTCCAACTCCTGGCAAAAACCCAAGCAGGTTTGAATGAAGATTGGGGCATTTTAAACTGCTCCTAGTCAAACTCCACGGTCCGTGTTCGCTGATTTTATTCTATATTCAGTCTTTCAACTGTTAAATTATCCCGGCACAATATGATGAACAGTCGCGAAATCGCGAAATCAGGCGCAATTTGTGATCAAACTCCTTTCCCTGCAGCCAAGCCCTCGGTCATATATGGCAGGGTTATGGTGCCCGCCAACGGAATGGGTGAGGGGCAGGTCAGCTTCGGCGAAGGGGGTATTAGGCTGGGCGGGGCTTTCGCCCAAATTAAGCTAAAGGCGGAGGAGGAGGACAGGGAGAGGAGGCGGGTCGAGGACAGGGCCAAGGCAGGTGAGACGGCACAAAACCCTGCTCAATGTTTAATGAAACCCTTCCTCCTCTCGTCTTCTCTAACGAACGCCGCAGCCATAATCCAGGCAGAGCGCCTGAGCATGAGCAACGAGGACCTCGTCAGCCAGAACAATCGCCTGTCGGTGAAATTGAGTGTGGCCCGCATGTCTGACCTGACTTCCGAGACCAGGGCGGACGAGGTTGAGAGTGAGAACGAGGCCCTGCGCATCATGCACCGCAATGCCATCGTGGAGTTGGAGATGGAGAAGGCTAACAACGCGGAGCTGGTCGCGAAGCACGAGAGCCTCCAGAAGCTGGCGGACAACAATAATAGCAGGGCGAGGAAGCTGGACAATAAGGTCGACGAGGGGGAGGAAAGGTTCAGAGAGCTCCGCGAGAAGCTCATTAAGGCCGAGGGGCACATCAAGAAGCTTCAGACTCAGCTGGGCGACGAGAGGAAGAAGAGCCAGCTTTACCTCAAGCTGAAGGATGACAAGGACGCCCACATCAATGTCCTCGTCAAGGAGAAGAACAGGCTGCACGACACCTTGCAGGACATGGCCAAGAGGCACAGTCTCACGTCGAGGAGCCTCGCATTTGCGGAGAAGGCAGCGCAGAACAGCAGCGTTTCGTCGCCCAGGCCAAGCGTCAGCGGTGGAATTGACGGCGTCGCCAGCGTGGAAACGCCCAACACGAACGTGAACGCAGAGGAGAAGAAGGACGGAGAGGTTGACCTGGACGCCGTCGTCAACTCGCCCTACGAGACCAGCGCCCCCAGGCCGACGAACCTGTTCCGCAGTCCTAACGAAGGCTTCGCTGCGACGCCCACCGGCCGCGAGGACGAGGAACGCACTCAGGGGCTCATCGAGGCCATCAGTTCAATCGAGGTCAGCAGCGGCAGCACGAGGGACAGGCTCTTGTTGAACACCATCAAGAAGCTCTCGAGGGAAATGAAGAGGAAGGAGGAGGAAATCGAGAAGAGGGAGAGGGAGTGGGAGAAGACAAAGATCAAGAACGACGAGTTGCAGAGGCGAATCAGGAACGCCAACGTGGCCAGGCAGGCAGGGAAGGGGCTGACAACGACGCCGGGGGTTGGGTTTGGGGGGAAGAAGGGTTTTGGAGTGAAGAGCAACATGACCCCTCAGAGTGTTGGCAAGTCGCCGAACTAAATTGTAAATTGTAAACGAGTAGATTTCGTTGAGAAAGTTTTTGTTCATGTTCGTCATTTTATTGCTATGTCTATATATATTAGAGCACCTTCGTGCCTTCCACCTCCTTCTTTATTTGCAGAACCACGTAGGGCTCTTCGAGCTTGCTGTGGAGCAAGGCTTCAGCATCGAAATGCAGCGCTTTTTCCGCCAGCTCCGCGGCTGTTGAACCCCTCTCGTCACCAGAGAGGAGGGCCAAGGGGTTTGCGTCGCAAAGCATGTTGATCACCTAGGGGGGGGGGAGTCGAGGAGCGAAGCGACGAGTTAGAAGGAATAACCATGAATCCTGCGTCGTCAACTCGTACCTCCTGCTCGCCGCTCTCACTCGCCCAGTGCAGAGGCGTCTGGCCGGAAGATTTCCCAAACACCTGCCGCTGCCAAGTATACGATTTGACGTTAGGATCGGCACCCAGGTCCAGCAGACACCTAACGACGTCGGCGTTCCCGTTACCCGCCGCCCAATGCAGGGCGGTACTGCCATTGCTGGCAACAGCATCAAGCTCCGCATTTTGAGAGACCAAGTACTCTATCGTTTGGACCTGTGAAGCGGGGCTTGAGTTGTAGGCCATCGCCACAACATGCAGGCCGCACCCCCCGTGAATGCTGTGCGTCGCCTGGCTCGCGATTTTGGGGCTGCGAGAGCACTGGGCGAGGACGAGGAGCGGGGCGACAAGTTAGAATAATAGAATAATAAGGAACAAGGGAGATGACAACTTCTTACCTCCTCTGTGAGGGTAGGCACGTCGCAGTTCGCGCACGCCTGGAAGAAGACGGTGTCCGTCTTGGACATCAGGTTGAAGTTCTCGCTCTTGGGAATGTCAGGCGTCTTGATGGTCTTGAGGTCCAGTTGTGGGTGTGAAGCTTGTGTTGATTGCAGAAGGTGCAAGAGGGTGAAGGAGTGAGAGGAGAGGACGGATTGTGGGATGGCGAGGGAATTTGCGCTGGAATTTGTGGTGGTGGGTGTGGTGGATGTGGCGGTGGTGGTTGTTGATGACGACGATAGGTGTCCTGTAGGCATAGACCGTGCAGAGCCGCTTTCGGGCCCGAGGATGCCCTCCATTGTACTGCGCTTCACAAGGTATTCGCCGTCGTCAAGGCTGAAAAGGAAAGCGAGAGGATCGGAAGACGCCATCAGCTTGGAGGGGAGGACCTGGAGAGTCCGGGCAGTTTTGCTGTGCAGCGCTACCTCGCTGCTAGCGGAAAGGACTTGTGACGGCTCCAGAAGCCGTAAATTTTTTACCATCGCAGCTGCCACTCGAAACGACATTTTCACTTCGGGCGCTCTTTGTGGGTTTCTAAGATGAAAGCCAATTAGTGAATGAAGCAGAAGAGCGGCAGCGGACAGACAGGAAGGAGATTTCGTGTCATTTCATTTCCCAGAGAAAGTTATCTCAAGATTGAGGCATTTTTGTGGTCAATTTTGTTCATATTATTCACCTTAAGACCTCTCAACGGAATTTTACTGTATTAAATATTTTAAGAAAAGCTCATTTTGGTTTTTTTCAAAATAGAAATCGACTATTAAAAGTGTTATAGATAAAATGACTTCCATATTTACAGTACTGAGAATATTTAATCAGCTATGAGAATATATTTAACCCTAATAGAGCCTTTTTTGTTCAAATTTTGATTTATTTAAAATCATTTTTTTGTTCTTTTAAATGGAATATTATTCCTCTTCGAGGTCTCTAAGAGGTCTTAAAAAGAACAATATGACCAAAAGTATCAATTGAAGTGTAAATTAGAAAAAAAATCGATTTTCAAAAGGTTTAAACGTCTGTGTCATCCAAGAACTAACGAGGCTCTGATCCTTACCATTTTACCCACCTTCAACATTTTATAGCGCACCCAACCCTTGACCGCCCCACTTTTTGCACCTTCCCAAAAAACCATGCCATCCTTACCCTTACTTGCCGATCCCCTTGGGTCAGTTGCATACTTCTCGCCTTCGTCCTGTGTGCTAGCGCACGCGTCTAGCTCCCGCTCCCCCCGAACTCCGAGCGCTGCTCACGTGCAAGATTCGTCCTGGGCCAAGGAGGAGGTGCAAGGGGTGATCCTGTTCCTCGGCATCTGTTTCACCCCCTCCAAGTCCAGCAACAGCTTTGGAACTTGGGGCGGGACGCTTTTACCGCACTCCTCCACCATTCGCCTCTGCGGCGTGCGGGTGAACTGGGACGTCGCCAAGAAGTTGGAGCGGTGCGTGAAGAGCCGGGGCGCTTTGATCCGCCTTAGCTTGGAGGATGAAGAGGAGGAGCTGTTTGGAGCCTCGATAGATTTCACGAACGCGCTGTTGGATTGGTGGAGCAGTAGCAGGAAGGGCGACGACGCAGAGGGCGGGCTGGGGAGCGGCGACAGCTGCCTCCTGTTGGTACCGGAGGACTGCGTGAGCTCGACTCCGTTGCCGAAGAAACCAAGGCAGCCGAAGACTCCTGCTACAAAACCAAAACCTGAAGTGTCTAGCAACGACGACGTGCCTATGGTTGTGGAAGTATCCGAAGGGGGGGGCAGGGAGAACCTAGCGAACGAGGGCTGGTCGGTGCACAAAGTGAAGGCCCGGCGGACCAAAACTGTTGGCACTCCCCGCAGCTTGCTGGAGGTTGCCAGTGTCGTCTCCAGTATCAGCAGCGTTGCGTCGGCTTCGAACACAAACACAGGTGACGCCCGTTACAGGTCGATGAGAACTTTTGTGCAGTCGCGGGCTGGAGAAAGGTCCCTGCTGCGGACGCCGATGACGCCGGGGGAGAAGCGGGAGCTAGTGGAGTCAAGGAGGAGGGAGAAAGCGAAGGTAAGAAGAATAAGAATAAATTCGACACGATACCGCCGAGGCACGTGATTGCTAGTAGCCTTAGTTTTCGTTGCTTTACTCCTCATTGGGAACTGTGACATCGGTATCTGCCACTCTAATACTTAACTCGTTGTTGCTATGTTCGTCGCAGGCTAGGCGTGCCGTTAACGCCTTCTTCGAGAAGGGCAAGACCGCAGCGTTGGGGCGGGAGGCTGTGGAGAAGTTTAAGGAGTCTGTGCGGGTCAGAAAAGGTTTGGAGATGGAGAGGGATGGAGAACGCGGAGTTGAGGCAAGAACGCCCCCCTCGATGGCAAAGTCAAGATCGATGGCGGCAGCGGTAATGCGAAGATCAGCGACGAAATCGAAGTCAACAACGAAGAGCAGGAAGGCGAAAGCGAATTTGAGCGTAGACGTGAGTTTCAATGTTAGAAGAGGAGGAGGAGAAGAGACGGTGACGGTGGTGGAAGAGAAGAAGGACCCGGAGGTCCTCGACGCTGAAGGAGACGACTCAGATAATTTGCTATCTGTGGAGGACTATTTCAAATCGATGTTGGTGCAAATACATGCTGCTCGGAGATGACAACAATTGATCGAAACAAAATTTTCGTGTTTGCGTGAAGAATGAATTTACTTAATTACTTAATTACAACACCATCGGCTGCGTCTGTTGCATGGGCGTGATGGGGTTTTGCTACTGATTCTTTTTGCGTGACATCTTGAACCGTTTCAGTCCGTCTCAGGGCTTTCATATGTGTACCAGTGACTTCTGAATTAGAGCCGGAGCCGGACCAACGGTGAGATGGCTGCGAAGAGTAGTAAGTAATTTGTCGCAAACGGAATCGAAACATGGCCAACTCGTCTATTCGCTCGTCCTCGCTCCTCTCACCTCATCTGCTTCTCTGCATCCTTTCTCCTCTTCGATGAAACCACCAATTCGAAGTCCTCTTTGGTCATGTTTCGGTAGAAGAGCGGGTTGTGAAAGTGGAGGTCCTTAGAGCCGCCCCTCGTCTTCTTGGAGAAGCCGTACATATTCAGCTGGCGCTGAAGGGAAGAGAAGCGGTTGTGCCGGAAGTACTTCTTCATGATGCCTTCGAGATCCTGCAGAAGAGGAGCGTTGTTATGGTTGACGTTGACGTTGACGTTAGAGCTGTTCACAAAAAATTCGACACTTAGCTACGCTCTCACCTTTACCCCGCGGATGGTGAAACCGTCCCGGCCGCCTGTGTTGGATCATGGATAGAGAGGGGTGGCGGACTCGCTCTGAGTTAGATTTATGTGTGTAGTGGCCTAATAACTTCTAGTCTCACCTTCCTTCCAAGAAATAATCGAGTCGCTCTCTTCGTTTATCATCCTGTAAAGTTGTATCGGGAACATCGTTTTGTTGGCGCTGTTCGAGCTGGGAAACGGAAACTTGTTGGCGCTGGTGCTGGCGCTGGCAGGGCTCGAGGTGCTGGAGGCAGTCGCTGTCTCGTTGGTGTCGCTAATTTCCATCTTGTTCACCCCGGAGCTGGGTTGGTAATGAAAGCGCTCTGGAGTGACCGTAGTCATCGAGAGGCCTTGGATCGGGATGTGGCTGGGATGTGTGTTGGCGAATTTGAGAGTGGGAGCAGTAGGCGGAGGAGGCGGGGTGTAACTGGAGAGGTTGTCCGAGTTCGAGGGACCGGCCCTCGGAGTGGATGAAGAACGGGAGAGGGAGTAGGTGCTCCCGCTCGGAAGGAACATGGAGCCGGAGATGCCCCCAGTGCTGCAGCGAGGAGTCAGAAAGAAGTAGCAGCGATGGCGGTCTAAAATACACGGAATCAACAGATTGCTCCTTGCAGCTTCTCACCTTATCGGATCGCTCATCTTGCTCGACACCTCAATGCCCCAGCTCGACAGCGAACAGTCGGCGCTGTTGTTGATGGTGGGCGGGGTCGTAGGCGCGTTAGGGTTGTACTGCATCTCGACCTCTTCCATCTTGTCAAGCTCCTTGAAGGGATTGAACGTCTGGAGGGCAGCCTGCACGACAGGAGGGGCGGAGGTCTCGACGAACTTGAAACGGTTCATGTGATGCGTTAAAGCAGTGTTAATGCTCAACCTGCCCTGGAGTGGAGGTCTCACTGGTGAGGATGGTTTTTGAGAGGCGAACGGCTGCGTCATTAGCTCGGCGCCCCGCTTCATTGGTAGGCTGGAATCGAGAAATGTCAAGTTTATTTTTGAGGGCTGTAACGGGTTTTATCGGCGATATCGGGAAACGAAGTTTTGCTGACAAGTAATAGATGCTATCAAGATCTCAAATTATTATTATTTAGATTTGTAGCGACCGTGTTGACAGCGGAGTGGGGTATCTGAGTTTTGGAACCGTTTTGCTTGAAAATGTCCAAAATTCTGGATCAAGCTGGAACATCGCAGCCGATTTCAGCACCCGACTTAGTTTAAAAATGAGGTCTAGGCCAGAATCTCTAGCCGCGTTACTCATTTTCATAGCTGTAGCGCGCTCTATACAAGCATTTGCCCTCACAGGATCGGCAGGCCCAGCAGGGCGCCAACACACACGGCCAAGATCCACAGTGCTCAGCGCTGACGGCTCGGACGGCTCGTTGTTCGGTGGATTATTCAACAGCTTGAGCTCAGCGTTCGAGGCCGACAAGACGCTGAAACCCGACGGGCTCGAGGGTAGGCAGCCGAAAGCAAAAGCCAAGCCTTCCTACACCAGCGCTCAAATCCCGGCAGCGAACCTGGAAGGCACGTCGTGGGAGGTGCAATGGTTCCTCACTGGCGTCGCCGAGAGGGATTTCTCGTCGGATCTCTACGGTTCTCGCATAGATATTTCGAACGCCAAGGTGAGGAGGCGGCTAACTTAAAATTAAGTTGTGTTGTGAAATTGTTGTCTAATGTCTTGTCGTCGCTGCAGGTATTCGACCAGACGCTGATGGCCATGTTGCCCGACGAGGTGAGGAAAAGTCCAGGAGCTTACTTTTGCCCAATTCTATTTTTATCTAATTCGTCGTTTCCAATCTTCTTCACAGCCGCAGGTGCGGTCGGTGATAAAGTTCAAGGAGGGGGGAAAGTGCGCTTGTGAGGTTGGTGACTTCACTACCGGACAGGACGGGGAGTGGAAGATTGTCTACGAGGGTGGAAAGAACCGCCTCCGCTTCTCCGTTTCCAATTTGGGGTTCAGGAAGGTGACGTCCACCCAGGGCTCGCTGCAGAATGTGTTTGGGGGCGTTGACAACAGCGAGACAAAGAGCACGAGGTCGATACCCGAGGGGAAGGTCTATTGCGACCTCGAGGTGACGTTCGGAGGGGATGTCGGCACGCTCTCGATGTTAGCCAAGGGGCTTGTCAGGGCTGAGGTTGAGTTCGGTCTGTTGAAGGCTGGCAGGCTCCTCCCGTGTGGTAGGGTCGATTTGACTTGTTATGACGAGAACGAGTGCGCAGTTGAGTTATAGCAGTAAGGGGCTGGCATGGATGGACGATGGATTTATAATGAATTTTATTTAAGCGTTTGATTTGGCATGAAAAATTTAATGTCTTCATGTTCCTGGAATGGGAGGCCGGGGGATTATGTCGTCGTCCCCGTCCTTCTTTTCAAATTCGCTAGTCTCATCAAGCACCGTTAGGGTAAGAAACACTAACCGCATTGACTGCGACAGGATGGCCTCCTCCATCTGACGCTGCTGCGGAGCCAGCGCGCTCGTTTTCTCAGCAATCTCGCTCGGCTCACCCTCGCTATTCCTCATCATCTGCTCGAGCTTCAACGTCTGAAGAGTGTAGCCCTGCTTCTTGGCATTCACCACGTCGTAGACGAATGTGTAGAATTTCTGGCGGAGGTCAGGGCCAACGGTCTCGCCAACAGAGGAGCCCTTCCTGTGTTCGACCCGCTAGTGTGTGGAGGAGTGAGGTGACGAATTAGAATACTGGTGTGTAGACGTACATCGGTTTAGACGTACAGCATGTGCGCTTCTCACCTCGAGAGTCAAATACAACAACGACAGCCAAACGGTTCTCAAGTCTATCTCCTCCTGCATAAGAGGCCTCCCCGCGGTCTGCGTCTTGCACTGGGATATTTCGAGCTGAACCTGCGGGATCGTTAAGCCGCGCTCGTAGGCGGCCTTGCCAGCGACTATGAAGAGCTTCAGGACATCGACATAACCGCTGCTCAGCTGCATGCAAGCGTCAACGAAGGTCTTCTCGAGCATCTCAGCAATCAGGGGAGGGGTGAGTTCCTTGTCTTTGTCAGGAGCAGCGAGGAGAGTCGTCGCCGTTTGAGTTTGTGACCCCGACAGTGTTTTTTGATATGATTTTGGAGTGTGAAAGGAGTGACGGCCCCGACTCACTGAGGCAGAGCTAACACTGCCTTGTGCTGCTCTTGATACAAAGAATGAAGATGGATTGAAGGCGGAAGTAGAAATTAAGAGGCACAGGAGGAAAGCCGCGAGCAATTTAAAAGCCATCAGTTCGTTATGTGGATTGATTTTGGGTCCAATCTACAGTTTACATATTTTCTGGGATCATGATTTAGCCAAAAAACCGCCCCCTTGAACCACAGAGCGTTGCGTCGAGGTGAATTCCAGGCCCTCGAATCGCTCAGCATGTCTTCTGACACGGTGACCCACTACAAGTCGACGCGCTCCTCCTCCATTACGTCCACCTTTTCCTCCGCCTTGACTTCGGGCTACGCTCCTGACGGCGGCCTTTTCGTCCCCAACCTCATACCGCGCTTCAGCGAGGCCGAGTTGGAAGGCATGAAGGGCCTGCAGTTTGACGACCTGGCGTACGCCGTGCTAAGACCTTTCGTGCCGGCGAGTGAGATACCCGACGACGACCTCAAGGGTATCATCGCTTCCGCTTTCTCCTTGTTCCACTCAACTGACAGAGTGGAGCTCTCCCAGCCCGACGCTTCGGGAGGGAACTTGGTATCCGAGCTGTTCCACGGCCCGACTTTCTGCTTCAAGGATTTCGGACTCCAGCTCTTGACCGGCTTCATAAGTTACTTCACTCCGAGCCAGGGTGAAAAAAAGAGGTGAGATGTGAGGGGAAAGCGAGACGATTCCCAACTCAAAGCTATTCATTCTAACTCTCGCAGGACTTTGATTCTGAGCACCACTGGAGATACTGGGCCTGCGGCCCTCGCTGGCGTAAAGCACTGCGCCAACCCGAATCTGAACGCCATGTGTTTCTACCCCGCTGGGCAGATCTCCGACTTCCAACGGCGCCAAATGACCTCCCTCCTGGCCTCGCCAAACATAGTAGTGGTCGAGTTTGAGGGATCGGGTGACGACATGGACGCCCCGATCAAGAGCCTCCAGTCAGATGCGGCCTTCATGCAGAAGACGGGCCTGGCAGGAGTCAACAGCTACAACATCGGCAGGCCCTTGGCGCAGATGGTTCATTATTTCTGGACCGTGTTCCGGGCCCTCGAGAACCCGACGAATAAGGAAAAAAACGTGAGCAAGATCAATATCGTGATTCCCACCGGTGCGATGGGCAACATAACGGCGTGCTACTTGAGCAAGCTCTCCGGGTTGCAGATCAGGCACATTTCGGCCGCAACAAACGTCAACGACGTCACGTTTCGCACATTCAACAACGGTGATTTGAGGTGAGCGCGAGTTGATTCAAGCACGTTTTCATCATCTGATCTTCACAAACGCATTCTGACTCGTCTCTTCGCTCGGTGCAGCCGCAATCCCGTCATGCACATGACATTGAGCGACGCCATCAACATTCAGGTCCCGTACAACATGGAGAGAATCTTGTATTACAAGAGCGGAGGAGACGAGGACCGCGTCAAGGGTTGGATGGAGGGGGTTTATAACGACGGGAAGGTCGTCGTTGAGGAGGCATTCGTTAAGATCATACAGGAAGAGTTCAAGAGCGAACGGGTGACGGACGAAGAGCTGAAGGAGACGATGAAGAAATACAAAATCGAGTTCGGGTACTACGCCGACCCTCACACCTGCGTCGCCATAAAGTGCGCTGAAAAACTCGGGTGGGAGGGGCCCGACACTATCATCATGAGCACCGCCAGTCCCTGCAAGTTCAAGGAGAGCGTGGTCACTTGTTTGGGCGAGGAGGGCTGGAAAGATTACTACGAGAACGTTTGTCCCGAATACGCCAAGGAGGTGCCGGCGGGCGAGACCGAGGACAAATTCGCAAAGGCGGAGGGAGGAGATCTGGAGCAGAGCCAGAAGGCGTGGGAGAAGAGGACTCGAGAAATCATAGTCGAAAGGTTCTTTTAAAACATAGAATATGGACATGAATTTATTGATAATTATTTTCTCTCAGGAAATCGTGCAGAGCGTCTGCAACCAGCTCACCCCCGCCCTGCCGTTCTTCCACTCCTCTACGCAATGGTCGGGGTTCTTCTCAACGCAAGTCCTCCCCCAGTGTGTTATGACCTTTCCGTTGGATCTATTTACGATCACGAGAGTGGGGAGCATGCTCACGGATAGGATTTGATTCAGAGTGGTGAATGTCCTGTCCCGAAAGGGCATGAACGCGAAGTTCTGCAGTAAAGGTGTGTTAGTGTGTGTATGTGTGTGTGTGTGTCGGTCGATCGCCTGTGAAAAGCGGGAGCGGAACCGCCCATTGATCCTCACCTTGTTCTGCACGAAACCCAGCATCTCCTTCTCACTCGTGTCGTGAGAGACGAATATGACCCCCACGTCGTCCTCGTGTTCCTTCGCCCATTTACTCAACTTCGGGGAGAAAGCTCGGCAGGGAGGACACCAGGCAGCACTGAAGTAGAGGCAGATGTAGGCTTTGGTGGCAACGTACTCCCTTGAAGGCATGCTGTAGTGAGTTACAGTGGTTTCTGATAAGGAAGACGGCGCTGAGATGTCTGTTTGGAGGGCAGGGTTAGGGGCTATGCGTGTCCAGATGCCATACTAAAAAAAGGCGGATGCCATACTACTACTAAAGGCGGTGCACAAATCACAGGCGGTGCACAAATAAATCACTTGAGCCTACGGCAGCCTACCTCCGCTAAGCAAATTTAAGATCCCTCTTAACTCAGGTTTAGAAGACGATGGGTTCAGTTCTGACGACTCATCGATCTCAAGTGGATTGGAGTTAGGGGTAGGAACAACTGGGCACGACTCTAGGTCCTCGTTGGTCGACATTTTGGCCCTTTTGGTCCCTAGCACTTTCCAGGTGATTAACAAATTTGCTTTCAAAGTCGACAATTCAAGATGTCGACACTATCAAGGTCAACGATGCTCCTTCTAGGCACCGCCTTTAGTATAGCATCCGGATTTGACCGACCAGTTATCGCGTAAGTGCGTTTAATGCCCTATTATGATGCCTATTTCCTGCTTTGAACTGCCGCGGTCCGATCTATTCCATCTCACCCATAAAAACTCTCTCCGTCGTGGTCTCCACTTTCCTCTGTCCTCTCTCCTCTCTTCACCTTTCCAGTGTCATGTCCCATCCTTACAATTCCACCCACGAGTACATGGCAGCATCATATGTGAAGTATATTGAGTCAGGAGGAGGAAGGACTCTTAGGGTTCCCTTCACCGCCAACAGCACGCAGATCGAGGAGATTTACAAGCAGACCTCTGGTCTGTTGTTCATGGGAGGCGCTGCCACTCTGCCCCAGGCTGCCCGCGACCTGTACGCCCTCAAGGTGAAGGGCGACGAGAGCGGCGATTTCTACCCCATGTGGGGCACTTGCCTCGGCTTCGAGTGGATCAACCAGCTGGTGGGAGAGGACGACTCCATCATCGATGGCATGTTCAGCGCAGAGAACATTTCTCTTGCGCTGGACTTCACCGATGCCATCTCCGGCAGCAGGGCCTTTCCCGAGGACGGCGTCGTCGCGGACTTGGCCGGGAACTACGAGATCACGATGAACATGCACGAGCACGGAGTGGCCACCGAGGACTTCCTCGCCAACGAGCTCTTGACCGACACCTTCAACTTGATCTCCACCAACGACGACTTGGACGGGAAGAACTTCGTGTCGACCATCGAGTCCAAGAGCGCCGACAAGGCCATCTACGCCACCCAGTGGCACCCCGAGAAGAACAACTTCGAGTACGGCGCCGTCGACAACGACAAGGCCTACCTCTCGACCAGCCACTCCGCCGAGGCCGTGAGGTTGAGGTGAGAAGCTGCGAGGACGACGAGGAGCGAACGCGGCAACACACAACCAACGATGCAATGTCTAACCCAATCTTAACGTTCGCTTGACTCGCTGCAGCTTCGAGCTCGCAGCCTTCTTCGTAGGGGAGGCGAGGAAGAGCGACCACGTGTTCGAGGGGAACTTGAAGCTCGCTATTAACGAGAGGACCGGCGTCCTGGAGGAGACGAGCTTTGAGGAGCGCTACGTCTTCTTGAACTAGATCAAGAGGAAAGTACGTAAAATAAAGTAAAAGCCAGCATTAGATTATTAAATTCATTTTTCGATTTCGTCGATTATCGCAACCAGCATTCGTTCAGTCGCAAAAATGTCTTCCCTCAGCTGCTCCCAAGCCTTCCTACCACTGTTATCTTCAACATCTCTTCCCGTGAAGCTGAACCGATTCAATTTCTCCCCCTCTTCAATTTGCACTAATCCTTCCACTTCGCCTGCTTTGACTCGAGCTCCGTTCTGTGCGGCGGCGGCAAGCGCTATTAGATTCTGCTGTTGCTGCTGCTGTCCTCAGATGAAGCATGACCCTTCTCACCTTCTTCGGGAAGATCGAAAAATCCACAAAGTCCCCCTTGGCCAATTCAACGTCGTTGTCATCGTCACCGCACGTAAAGACGCAGAGCCTTTTTTTGTGTCCAGCGGTACCAGAGATCTCGTTCAACTCTCTCATCTTCGAAGCGAGAAACGCACCAATGCTTCTCTTGCCGCTTGTGGAGGGGAAGAAGTCAGAACAACCCAGATTCGCCGTCTTGCTTACGCCTTCGACCCCGGTCTCGCTCTTGACGAGCAGCTCATCGAAGGCAGCTTTCATCGCGTCGTTTTCTTGCTTGGAGCGGCGCAAGCGGAACTGGTGCGTGTAGTCCCGGTCGTCAACGACGAAGTTCGCCTCCCTGAGCTTAGCTTTAAGGGAGCTCAGCGGAGCCAAATCATGTCGCTCGCCGTAGAACGTCAGCTCTTCGAAGAGTCCAAGGTCGTTTTCTTCGTTTTTGTTGACAAAGAGGCGGCCACCAGACTCGCTGGAGAAGGCGTCGATGGCGCTCCTACCTTCGTGGACAAAGAAAGGAGCCCGCTGCGCGAGAGTGGACGTCCTGCAAGAATAAAGCGATGATGGTGTCAGAAATGTTGAGCTTTGTTGAGCTTTGTTGCTCTGCTCACCTTGCTCCCGACACCAAGCAGACGTAGCCGTCATATTCCTCCTTTATCCTACACAAGAGCTCCAGCGTGCGCGGAGAGATATAGCCGACCTTGCCGGTCGAAGTGGCGGGCATCGAGACGAGCGAGTCCAAGAAGTCGCTTCGCTTCAGCGCTTCATCGGCGTCCAGGTCCTCGTCATCCTCCTTGTCCTCGTACTGAACCAGTGTTCCATCGACGTCTGAGAAAATTATGGGCCGCTTGTAATTCGACGACATCGTGTGGGACATCGTATGGGACGGTGTAGATGAAGGGGGGGGCGGCATCGAGCCGCTGACGAGGAATTGATTCAGACTCGGCATGCAAAACAAAATAGCGCAGAAAGCCAATAGTTGCATAATCTATTGTTACGGGGATGTGTCGTGAGATTGAAGTGGGGCTGGGTTGATATGCGTTAGTAAGAGGGCAGTTGAATATGCAATGTAGTAATTGGAGGATAATGAGCGGAGATTTATGGAATTCTGAAAAGGCTGAATAAAATTGTTCTGGAAATGTCCTCCTCCTCCCTTGTAAAAGAACGACATCGAAGACCACGATGACGATGACGCCCTTCACACTACTGCTCTTCATAGGGGTATTCTTATCTCAGGTAGACGGCCGTGAGCCTTCATCGGTTACAGGATTAAAGTTATCACGAGTAGTGATCGTGCATCGGCATGGGGATCGTTCGCCAATTACTCCCATGGCAGACGAGGCCTACTGGGCGTCGACTCTTCCTGATAAGCAAACCTTAGAGGCGATTGAGAGAACAACGGAAGTTGTCAAGGACAGTGATCTGAACGAATTCCTAGACTCTTCGTCGCCTCGTTCTGGGATGCCGCAGGAGTCAAAGCATTTGGCTAAGGGCGGACCCATCTTCGGTCAGCTGTCGCAGCTCGGGCTTTTTCAGATGATCGCATTGGGCGCTCAGCTGAAGGCCGAGCTCGACGAAACGTTAGGATTGAGCGTCGAACCCAGCGACGTTACAGTGTACTCGACGGATTTCCCGCGTACAATCCAGAGCGTTCAGGGGACCCTCATGGGTATGTTCGACAATGCAGAAGCCCCTCCTCCAGTGTTCAAAGTAGAGGCGAGCTACACGCAGATAATGATTCCGGATCCGCAGCCTCGAAATAGCAAGGAACAGGTTGCGTTAGAAAAAGTTTTGACGGAGACGGAGGAGTTTCAAATGGCGGAGGAGAGCATGATTCCACTGGCCAAGAAGGCGACGAGTATTTTGCGCGCTTCGGGCCTGCTTGGACAGATGGCGGACTCAGTCAGCTTTGGGGTTGGGGAGGAGAAGGATGCGAGCAATGCAGCGGCTGCAGCGGATAAGCCGCTTCCGTGGGGACAATTGAGCGAAGTGACGAAGTGCTTATTAGTTCGTGAGCTTCTTCCATCGTCAATTACAGAAGAGGAGCAGAAGGTACGAGGAGCGAAGCGACGATATTGGGCCCCCCACGCAATTCTAACTCGTTGCTCGTTACGCTTGTCGCAGAAAATAATGCTGCACTCAGCCGGTAGGTGGTTTAAGTTGCTGCGGCATCCGAAGATGGCGAGTCTAGCAATGGGCCCGTTTGTGAGATTGTTGATGAAAGTGGTGGAGGCAGACGATGGCACTCCGGTCTCCATAATAAGTGCGCATGATTCGACACTGATTGGCGCAATATGTGCGCTGAGGTTAGAGAACCCTAGTGTCTGGCCCGAGTACGCTAGTTGCCTCAAGATTGAAGTGTTCGACGCTCCAAACGGAGGAAAGTTCTTGAGGATCTCACTCAACGGAGAGGTGCTGGGGAGCACCGAGCTAGAGGGCGACCTTTTTGCGGTGGGCGAGATCAAACGTCTGGTGTTTGACAGTGCTGGTGGGAGTGAGAAGGAATTGTGAATATCGGATTATTATTGAAGGGGAATTAAATCCTAATTATTTCAGTAGTAAATTAATTCTATTTATCAAATTGTTTCTCAGGATGACTTCCATGGGAGGAAGCACTGGGTCCCCCCGTGCTTAAATTTTCGGCTTACCATTCACTGAATAAACAATCAAAACAACTCGAAACAACACTAAAAACATACCCAACGCACTCTCTGACTTATATTTTATCTCCTGCCCAGTTAAATTCTCGGCGGACAATCTATCAAGCTTGCATCAGCCCTGGCAGTTGAGACTGAAGGCCTAAACCTCTCAGCTCGTCTGCCCCCCCCCAATTCTCGTTCTCTTCGACCGTCTTTGTGTCTGAGAGCTACACAAACTTGCGCCTGTATTTCCACCCCACGTCCAGGACACTAAAACTTCCGTCGAAAAGTCGATTCAAACAGCCATATATCCGCTTTTAAGAAGGCAAATCTGTTAGGGTTAGGGTTAGGGTTAGGGTTAGGGTTAGGGTTAGGGTTAGGGTTAGGGTTAGGGTTAGGGTT